>JASVEL010006839.1:0-140714 GCA_032618575.1 Nicotiana noctiflora | reverse complement strand
TTTGGTATTTTTTTTTTTTTTTTTTTACCAACTTATCTCTTGCCTGTGAATTTCTCCACTTATTCGGCAGACTTTTTATTTTTGGTATTTTAAATTTTCCACATTGGTCACATTCACTTTAAAGTGATTAGTGACGGTTTGTTCCTGCATGAAACAAAATTTATTAGATATAAACTGCTGGCAACTGGCATCTGCCGTCCCCACTTCTTATTGCTTCCTTTGTTTTTGCTTTTTCATGTTGCATGGCTCTTGACTTCTCGTCCCTTGCAGACTCTTTTTGTATTTTTCTCATTTCTCCATTTTTGTTTTGTTTTCTTTTTTCTTTGGCCATGTTTGCCAAGCTTCTTTATTCCTTTCCCCAATCTTCTATCCTTTCTGATCCAGTATTGTTTCAACTTCCGTTATCAGGAGCTGGTAGTTAGCTCTCAAAAGGTAAACAATGAAATGCAGAAAAATGAAAGAAAGGTAAGGGTGTTTTGGAGAGATGATAGAACTTATATGGGTATTTGCTGGCTGATTCCGCTGACCATGCCATGTATTTAAACTCTGACCCAGTTCGTTCCAATCATTATTCTGTCTCCGAATTGTTTCCAACCCAAACCGATACTGTTTTTTGTTGCCTTTTCTCTTTTGATAGTCCTCACGATCGCCTTACGGTGCCTCGAAAGGTTTTCACCAATAAGACTCTCTCGTTTATTCTCTCGACCTCACAATCATCTCACAGTGCCGATTAAGGTTTTCACTGATGAGACTCTCTCATTTTATTTCTCTCAACCTCACAATCGTCTCACAGTTCCGGCTAAGGTTTTCACCGATGAGACTCTCTCATTTTTTATATTTTCTTTTTTCATTTTTTCCTTTTGTATTTTGTTTTCTGTACCACGGGTATTATCCGACGCTTCGCTCCTCCTTCATTGTATTTGTTATCATTTTGGAATTGATCAGAAGGTCTTTCTTTGGACTGTAACGTGGCTTTTGGATGGGTTAAGAAAGAAAGGTATAAAGGCTCAAAATTTCACGAGGGTCCAAAAATATTTACAACTCTCGGAATTATTAAACATAACTTCTGCCCCAGTTTCAATATGTGGGGAATTTTTGGATTTTTTCTTTATTGTGACTGAACCTCAGAGAGGCTGCCTACGTACCCTTTCGGGATCAAGTCGGACGTAGTTCATCCAACTTCATAAGTTAGATGGATTTCTTTTTGACTTTTTCCCGATTTCTTTGTCTTTTTCTCTTTTTCATTCATTTATTCAATTTTTTTCATTTTTCATCATTTTTTCATTTTGGCAATTTCGTTTTCCATCATTTCATTTTTTATTCTGGCAATTTCGATCTTGTTGCACCAGAGCGATTCCGAGAGAGGGATATGAAAGAATTCATTCATTAAGGCTCAAAGGGGCTATCAAGGGATAAAGTGTTTGGATAGAGAATAAAATGCCTTCGTCATTTCAATTCCAAAATCACAACAAAATACAAAACACATAATTGAAAAGGAATCATACATAGTATCTTTTGACCGCATATGAATTGATAGCAGTCTCTACGCACTTTCCCTCAACATCTGTTAAATATAATGCTCCATTGGACAACACCCGTGATACCACGAACGGTCCCTGCCAATTCGGCGCAAACTTGCCTTTTGCCTCTGCCCAATGTGGTAAGATACGCCTCAATACCAATTGTCCGACTTCAAACTTTCGAGGTCGTACCTTCTTATTATATGCTGTGGCCATTCTTCGTTGATACAACTGCCCATGGCAAACTGCAGCTAACCTCTTCTCATCAATCAAATTCAATTGTTCTAACCGGGCTTTTACCCATTCATCGTCATCTATCTCAGCTTCAGCTATGATACGTAATGACGGTATTTCTATTTCCGCGGGTATAACAGTCTCTGTTCCATACACCAGGGTATAAGGTGTGGTTCCGATAGAAGTACGTACCGTCGTGCGGTAACCCATGAGAGCAAAGGGTAACTTTTCATGCCACTGCCTGGATCCCTCCACCATTTTTCGGAGAATCTTCTTGATATTCTTGTTAGCCGCCTCTACTGCACCATTCGCCTTTGGCCTGTAAGGTGTGGAATTGCGGTGCGTGAAATTAAACCTTTCACAAACTTCTGCCATGAGATGACTGTTTAAATTGGCTCCATTGTCTGTGATAATCACCTTGGGGATTCCAAATCGGCATATAATATTTTCGTGCACAAAATCCACAACCGCTTTCTTCGTCACTGCCTTGAATGTCTTAGCTTCAACCCACTTGGTGAAATAATCAATTGCAACCAGGATGAACCTGTGCCCATTAGAAGCGGTTGGATCTATTGGGCCGATGACATCCATGCCCCAAGCAACAAAGGGCCAAGGTGCTGACATTGTGTGCAACTCGTAAGGCGGAGAATGGATCAGATCCCCATGTACCTGGCATTGATGGCATTTCTTTACATACCTGATACAATCACGCTCCATCGTGAGCCAGTAGTACCCAGCTCTCAAAATCTTCTTTGCTAAAACATATCCGCTCATGTGGGGCCCGCATACTCCGGCATGTACTTCAATCATGATTTCATCTGCTTGTTGTGCGTCCACACACCGCAATAAGCCCAGATCTGGTGTTCTTTTGTATATCACTCCTCCACTGAGGAAAAATCCATTGGCTAGACGCCTGATGGCTCTCTTTTGGTCTCCAGTGGCTTGCTCCGGGTATTTGCCAACTTTCAAGTATTCTCTAATATCATGATACCACGGCTCTCCATCCGACTCTTCTTCCACAGCGAAGCAATAAGCATTCTGATCTCGGACTTGGATCTGGAGCGGATCTATATATGTCTTGTACGGATGATGCAACATAGAGGACAATGTGGCCAAAGCATCTGCAATCTCATTGTGCATTCTTGGGATGTGCTTGAATTCTATAGACCGGAATCTTTGAGACAACTCGTGCAAACAATACCGATATGGTATCAATTTCAAATCTCGTGTCTCCCATTCCCCTTGAATTTGGTGTACCAAGAGATCCGAGTCACCCGTGACCAAAATCTCTTGAATACCCATGTCAATTGCCATCCTTAATCCCAAGATGCATGCCTCATATTCGGCCATATTGTTGGTACAGAAAAATCGAAGCTGAGCTGTGACGGGATAGTGTTGACCCGTACTTGAAATGAGCACCACTCCGATACCAACGCCCCTGCTGTTGACAGCTCCGTCAAAATACATTTTCCATCCTGGCCTCTCCTCTTTCTCCATCTCTTCGATAAGCATTGCCTCTTCATCCGGAAAGTATGTCTTTAATGGTTCATATTCATCATCCACCGGATTTTTGGCTAAGTGGTCCGCAATAGCTTGTGCCTTCATTGCTGTACGAGTTACATAGACAATGTCGAATTCTGTGAGCAGAATCTGCCATTTGGCCAGTCTTCCCGTAGGCATAGGCTTCTGAAATATATACTTGAGAGGATCCAATCGTGATATCAAGTACGTAGTGTATGCTGACAAATAATGCTTTAGCTTCTGAGCCACCCAAATCAATGCACAACAAGTCCTTTCCAGTTGGGTGTACTTCACCTCGTAAGATGTAAACTTTTTGCTGAGGTAGTAGATGGCTTGTTCTTTCTTGCCTGTCTCATCATGTTGACCCAGTACACAACCGAAAGAGTTATCCAGCACCGTCAAATACAAAATCAGAGGACGCCCTGGTTCTGGAGGAACTAACACCGGAGGGTTGGCCAAATATTCCTTGATCCTATCAAAGGCTTCCTGACATTCGTCGGTCCATTTCACTGCTGCGTCTTTCTTCAACAACTTGAAAATCGGCTCGCATGTTGATGTCAATTGAGCAATAAACCGACTAATGTAATTCAACCTTCCTAATAAGCTCATGACCTCCTTCTTGTTCTTCGGCGGAGGTAGACTTTGAATAGCTTTGATCTTTGATGGATCCAGTTCAATACCTCGCCGGCTCACAATAAACCCCAGTAGTTTCCCTGAAGGTACTCCAAAAGCACACTTCGCCGGATTGAGCTTTAGATTGTACCTCCGGAGTCTTTGGAAAAACTTCCTCAAATCTCTCACGTGATCAGGTTGTTTTCTGGACTTTATGATGACATCGTCCACATATACTTCAATTTCTCGATGCATCATATCATGAAACATTGTGGTCATTGCCCTCATGTAAGTTGCCCCGACATTCTTCAATCCAAACGGCATTACTCTGTAACAGTATGTTCCCCAAGGTGTGATGAAGGCAGTTTTCTCAGCATCTTCTTCGTCCATAAGGATCTGGTGATAACCTGCATAACAATCCACAAACGAACCGATTTCATGCTTGGCGCAATTGTCGATCAATATGTGAATGTTTGGCAATGGGAAGTCATCCTTCGGACTAGCTTTGTTGAGGTCTCTATAGTCTACACACACTCTGGTTTTGCCGTCTTTCTTCGGGACCGGCACAACATTTGCCAACCAGGTGGGGTATTTGGTAACTCTTATGACCTTTGCCTCGAACTGCTTATTCACCTCTTCTTTTATTTTCACGCTAATGTCCGTTTTGAATTTTCTCAGCTTTTGTTTTACTGGCCGGCATTCCGAGTAGATAGGCAACTTGTGTACCACTAAATCTGTGCTAAGGCCGGGCATGTCATCATAGGACCAGGCAAAGATGTCCTTAAATTCATGTAACAACCCTATCAATTCATCCCTGAGGGGTGCCTCCAAATGCACACTAATCTTTGTTTCTCGGACATCATCTTCGCTCCCCAAGTTTACAGATTCTGTATCACTCAGATTTGGCTTGGGTTTTTCCTCGTATTGTTTCATGTCCTTACTTATTTCCTCCAGGGCTTCCTCATCCTCACATTCTATTTCACTATCTTCCTCGATTTCTTGTATAGTAGCGTGATTGTCAGAACCGGGTCTAGAATCCTTCACGCATGACATGGCATTGGAATCAACACATGCAAAACTGTACAAAAGGAAAAATAAAGAAAAATAAGGCAAAAGTGAAGAAAAAGGAAAAGCTGCATTTCATTAATAAAAGAAACGAACAATGTTCGGGATACATGGTGATTTTTTCATGAGGGGAATGGGGAAATTATAAAATAACAACTTTCGGGGAAGCAATGATGAAATTTTGAGCTAACTACCAAGACTCCTTCCGGATAAGGAAAGGAGTAGCTTCCCAATTGTGCAATGTGACTCTAGGCCCCACAAATTGCACGTCCATTCTGCTCGTGCCTTCCCCTGCTTCAATCGTGTTCACCTCCCAAAACATTTTTGCAAAACCAAGCATTTCTTCATCAAGTTGGGTCTCAATGCACTTTGTTGCAGCAGATGGTTGATATTTTGTACCAGGCCTGATAAAGATGTCGGATAATTTGGGTATGGGTTTGGGCAAGGTCCAGTTTTTCTTGGCTTTAGAGGCTCTTTGGATATCGGCAAAGGTGGGTTTGAACCCTAAGCCGAATGTACCTTTATTCTCCGGAAGCTGAACTGGTTGAGTGACTCCCTGCAGTGTTTTGCCTAATCCCCTCCCCGGTGCAAATCCATTTTTCAGCATTTCTCTGGCCACCATTATAGCAGT
Organism: Nicotiana noctiflora; assembly: GCA_032618575.1. NCBI lineage: Eukaryota > Viridiplantae > Streptophyta > Magnoliopsida > Solanales > Solanaceae > Nicotiana > Nicotiana noctiflora. Next base: position 135,131 of record JASVEL010006839.1, on the reverse strand, counting down.
TGGTGCCATCATCGGGGTTGGTAACTTTTCTCCTTCAGCAACTTTGTTCACTTCTATAGCATCCGTCACTTGGTAGACCCAAGGACCCCTATCCCCATTAGTACCATCAAAAGGTGCTACCACATTACAAGCATTTTCCTCTCCGTGTACAACAATCTCTTGCTGCTCCCATTCAAACTTGACCATCTGATGTAGAGAAGATGGTACCGCTTGGCCGCATGAATCCAGGGTCGACCTAACAGCAAGTTATACGATACGGCGATGTCGAGCACCTGGAACTCCATCGTAAAATCAACGGGACCGATGGTCACTTCCAAAATAATATCTCCCAACGTGTTCTTACCTCCGCCGTCAAACCCTCTCACATTGATACTGTTTCTCCGGATTCTGTCCGGGCTAATGTTCAGCTTCCCTAGAGTTGACAGCGGGCAGATGTTCGCGCTCGATCCATTGTCAATCAATACCCTGGTCACAACTGACTCCTCACTCTTTACCGTGAGGTACAATGCTTTATTGTGTTCAGTTCCTTCCACCGGCAGCTCCCTATCAGAGAAGGTGATCCTGTTAGACTCGAAAATTTTGTTGGTAATCTTCTCCAAGTGACACACTGAAATCTTCTCCGGAACATGAGCCTCATTTAGAATCTTCATAAGAGCCTTCCGGTGCTCTTCCGAATGTATCAACAAAGATAGCAAAGAAATTTGGGCCGGGGTCTTTCTTAGCTGCTCAACCACTGAGTACTCTTGTGACTTCATTTTCTTAAGGAATTCTTCTGCTTCCTCCTCCGACACTGGCTTCTTCAATTGACTTTTTTTTACCGTTTTCATCTTTCTCAGTTCCTCTGGAGCAAAACACCTTCCGGATCGGGTAAGTCCATGCGTTTCGTTAATTTCACCAGAAATCTCTTTTCCCTTGTAAACTACTGTTACCTTGTTATAGTTCCAAGGCACAGTCTTTGTATTCACCACTGGCATTTGCACTATTGGTTTTATGATTACTGGCTCTGCACTTGCTCCTTTCACAGTCACGATCGTCTTTGCACCTGGAACTACCACCTTTAAACCTCCCATCACTACTGGCTTTGGTTTCTCAACAATTGCTTCCTCTTTCACAATTTCTTTCTCTAACTTGTCACTCGACTTTATCATCATGACGGCCTGAGATGGTTTTTGATTGCCATCACCCTGCACCAATTCTATCATATTCGTTTCGTGGTGATTCGGCAATGGATTCTGGGTAATGTTTGGGGCCTCGGGAGCCTGCACTTCAATTCTCCTCTCATCGATAAGATCTTGAATGGCATTCTTTAATTGCCAACACTTCTCGGTATCGTGGCCCAACGTTCCTGAACAATATTCACATCTGACAGAAGAATCAAGATTTTTCGGGGGTGGGTTTGGATTTTTTGGTGCGATTGGTCTCAACATCCCCAATTCTTTCAACCTGTGGTAAAGACTGGTATATGATTCTCCGAGAGGAGTGAATGTCTTTTTTGCTTTGTTTCTCCAATCGGCGTCCGGCCTGGGTCTATTCTGGTTTCGGTAAGGTTTAGGGGTTGGGTATGTGTTCTGGGTGTGGTACACATTGTGTGGAGCTTGAGCTCTCCACACATGGGGTGGTGGTGGTGGGTAAGTTTGGGCTTGAGGGTGGTGGTAATGTGGGACAGTTGGTGGGTATGGTGGTGGTGGTGGGTTATATGGGCTTGGTGCATTGTAGGGGTTTGGCGGGTAAGATGGGGGTGGTGGATTATATGGAGTTGACGGGCTTGGTGGGTGTTGGCGGTAGGGTCTCGGTGGGTTATAATGTGGGTTGCGACTCCAGGACCTACTTTCAATGGTTGACACTTCTTCTTTCTTCTTCTTTCCCATCACTCCTCCATTTCCACTCTGTATAGCTTGATTGGTGGCTTTGATAGCCGAAAAACTCATAATTTTGTTTGTCTTCAAACCCTCTTCTACAAAACTTCCCATTTTTACAACTTCGTTGAAACTCTTTCCAATTGCCGACACTAGATGGCCGTAGTATGTTGGATCCAAAGCTTGCAGAAAACAATCCACCATCTCTCCCTCTTTCATTGGTGGATCCACTCTAGCGGCTTGTTCCCTACATCTAAAACCGTATTCTCTAAAGCTCTCTCCTGGCTTTTTCTCCATCTTGGTAAGGGATAACCTGTCGGGTATGATCTCCAAATTGTACTGAAAGTGACTAGCGAAAGCTTGCGCTAAGTCATCCCAAACGAACCATCTTGTATGGTCTTGTCGAGTATACCATTCCAGAGCTGATCCACTCAAACTTTGGCTAAAGTACGCCATCAACAATTCATCTCTACCTCCCGCGCCTCTCATCTTACTACAGTATCCTCTTAGATGAGCTACAGGATCCCCGTGTCCGTTGTACATGTCGAACTTTGGCAACTTAAATCCTGCAGGAAGCTGCACCTCAGGGAACAAACACAGGTCTTTGTAGGCTACACTTACTTGCCCTCCCAGTCCTTGCATATTGCGGAAAGCATTCTCAAGGCTTTTCACTTTCCGAGCCATCTCTTCCTGCCCGGCACTCGCTTCTATCATCGGAGCATGAGATTCGTGTTGTCTGAAAGTCGGCTCCGGAGGGTAGTAGTGAGAATCCTGGATATGAAACATTGGTTCGCTAGAGGATTTGTGGATAACAGCGGGCGGAGGTGCCACATATACCGGAGCAACTTGTGGAACCTGAGGTGGTGTTTGCTTGGCTGGAGGTGGTGGTATCTGGGAGGTGGAAGCATAGTAGTGAGGGTAATCGGGGTAGGTGGAGGATGAGTTCGGTGTTGGTGGCTCGGGGTTAGGATTGGCTGGAGGGACGTATGCAGGGTTGGCAGGGTAGGCTGGTAGTGGTTGACCTCTTGACCAAGCCTGGTACATTTCAACCATCTGTTGTCTTAACTTGTACATTTCTTCTTTCATCCCTGCCACATCCACGATCTCTTCTTCGTGAGCAGGGTCTACAATGGTTGCCTCGATTTCCTGGGATACAGCCTTTGTCATCTTTTTAGATCTGGTGTTGTATGGGTGGGTAGCCAGTATGCCAGTTGCCTAGAAAATCTGAACTCACAAACATCAACACTTGTTAGTTGTTAGCGCATGAATAAGATGTAACGACTTTAAAAACAAACACATTTGCTCGAGTCGTTATGCATCATCCCGGCCGCTGCTCATTTCAATCATCTTTTTCTTTTTCCGCTCTTTTGTTTTCTTTCTTTATTTTCTTCTTTTCTTTTCTTTTCTTTTTTGCTTTTTCTCTTTTCTTGCTTTTTCTCTTTTTTTCCTTGCCGTTTTCATAATCACGCTCCTATTTATTTGCCTAGCGGATATAAAGGAAATGACATAAAGCAAAAAGAATTGGTAACAACACTTTGTTTTCTCATTGATAATTCAAAACCTTGATTACAAAGTGATGTTTTAAAAAAGAAAAATAAAAAATGATGCATGACCTAAGAGTACATTAATGCACCTAGTGCCCGCGAGGCATCGTTCGGCCTTGCCGCGGGCCTATATGCTAAACCCCTTTGAAGCCTATCCAGGTCGGCCATGACTTGTTGTACAAAAAACTTCACTGCAGATACAAAAGTCCTCCGAGTCATATCTTCACAAAGCTGAGTCTTTCGGGTGATGTATTGGGCGATGCGAACAACCTTTTCTCTGATGACCCCTTTTTCTTGCAATAGTCGACTTATTTGTTGAGCGCGAGCATCCAAGGTATGTTGGCTGTCCTTTTGCACCTGCTGCAGCTTCAATTCCAATCTAGCCATAGTCGTGTAGCAGTGCTCTCTTTCTTCTTCAAGATCTTTGATAATCTTGTTACTTTTGACTGTGGTTGAGATCATTTTCTTTCTAAGCTGAGCTATTTCAACATCATGCTTGTCTTGTAGCTGCCGAACCAACTTAGCTCTTTCATCGGCGTCTCTTCCCATTTGCTTCCGAGCCTTGACTAACTCTTTTTCAACTACGTCCAAATCAAAGCTATAGTCGTTTACTTTCCGCCGGAGAATCTCAATTAACTTTTCATCGCGGGCTGAATGAACGAACTGGGGTCTCGGATGCAATTTTCATTTGAGCTATTTGAGCCTTCAACACATCATTTTCTTTCTTCAGTTGTTTCTTTTCTACTTCATCGGATGCTGCTTGCAAGCCACTTTCGAAATGAAGATTTCTCAGTTTATCTTCCAACAGACTGATTTTGGCCTTATATTCTTTTTCCTTGGCCGCCCATTTCAGATTTTCCTCGGACTGCTCTATTAGGTCCTGCAAGTGAGGCCTCTTTGAAAGACGTTCGTGTTCAACCCCTCGTCGGTACCATGTGGAGTACCCGGGTGATATCTCCCCCTTTGCTCTATTCGGCACACAAGTATCAATCTTCAAATTTTGGCACTCGTTCCAGATTTGCCGGATTTTTGCTTCCGGGAATTGCCCATGTGGACCAATTTCTATATCTTGCGAACTGAGGTCTCCGTCTCTCGGAACAACTTGACATCTACCCAACTGTCGCAGGGCCCTGTATAGGGCATAAGGTTGGATGCTTTTCAAGCCCATGATCAAAAATGGCGACTCTTCCGTCGGCATATATATTACCTCGTCAAGAGGTAGCCAATCATATGTCCAATCGATTTGGCCATCAGTTAATGATCGAAGATGCAAAATCCAATATTTGACTCCCTCCGGCAATTTCACTTCTTTTGTTCTCGTACAGAATTCTTCCAAACATGTTCGTTCAGCTGAACCATAACTTGAGAACGAAGGATGATGGCATAGATGTTCAATTAACCAAATCTGCAAGATCAAATTACACCCTTCAAAGAAGTTGGCTCCCGCTTTGCACGCAGTCAGAGCACGGTAGATGTCAGCTACAATCATTGGAGCTAGAGTACAATTATCTTGTACTATCAATGTGCTAGCTACCCCGACAACCTTTATACTGATATGCCCATCTTTTCTCGGAAATATGACAATTCCGAGAAATTCCACTAAGAAAGCAAACCTCCGGTGCTCCTCCCATTTTGCTCGGTTGGACTTGCTGCATAACTTGTTCGTGGGGTCATTGAAACCCCCGATGTGTCCATACCTACTATAGATGAAGTTTAAGGAGCAAAACCCGTTGGCTAGATCTTCGTTGTGAACATTCCTGGCAATTTTCAAAGAGTCCAGAAAACGATGCACCGTTACCGTCCTTGGAGATACCGGGTATTTTCCTTTTAACGGAACCTTAGTCTTCCCGATATAGAAAGCAATTTCCTCTAGAGTAGGAGTGAGTTCAAAATCCGGGAGATGCAATACATTGTGTGTTGGATCCCAAAATGTGACCAACGCTCTAATTATGTCGCCTCGGGGGATTATGTCCAATAATCCCGTAAGGCCTTTTAGGTAACCTTTGACCCAGTCTTGACCATCTGATCCCATGTCCTGCCACCATAATTTCAGCTCCAAAGGGATTTTATTTAGGGAAAAATGCTCATTCATCATTGTGCTCGTCCTGCACATTTATTAAGGCGATTTTATTTAGAAAAAAGGAAAATCTTTTTCAATGCAAGTTTTCATTTTTGAAGGAAAGGAAAGAAAATGACTTTCGAAGTGGCCATTTTTGCCAAAACAACCTTCCGGCGTCCTTTCGGAACATTCGGCCATTTCCAAAAATAGCGATTACCTCGATTATTTGAAAGGAAAATCTCCCGATTTTCTTTTTTTTTTTAAAAGTGTGGTTGGACCCGTTTAAAGGTTGCCTACGTATCCCACCTAATGGCGAGAATCAAACCTGCGTAGTTCGGTCAGATTAATTGACCAATTTATTTCAACAACAAAACCATTTTTTCAATTTTTTTTTTGATACCCATTTTCACTAACTCTTATTTCTCTCTTTTTTTTTTCAACAATTTTTCTTCCCTTGGGATTTTTGCCGGTCCGCATAATGATCAAGGACAATTAAAAATGCAACACATAATATGCTCGGTCTTAATTACCGGGTCACCTGTCCTAGACGGACCCAACCCCTATGTTGAGTCCCCTAAGTCAGATATGATGCAAATAAACGTCCTAGACCTAGGTTCAATATCCTGAAGTTTTCATATGGTGCTAGACCGTGTACCCGAGCGGACAACTCGAATCGAGGAGGGGGCTACGTACCGGTGACCCGCGGAGTCAATCGGCTTTGTAACTTATCCGGCCTCTTTTTCTTATTTTTGGTATTGACACTAACAGAAAGGGGAGTCTCAACCAGTAAGCACATCCCCGGAGATAAGAAGAGAAGGGTTTTCGGCACAGTTTTATATATACAGTTCACGCAATATCAAAGCGATAATCATGTAGCACATTAATCAAAACATATAATGAAATCAGATATAAGCAAAAATAGCAATTTTACTGAGCTCGAATTCTTAAACCCTGAACCGAAGTTCTGGGTTACTTATCCCCAGCAGAGTCGCCAGAGCTGTCACACCTCCCTTTTTTCCCACATGCACAAATGTAATGTGCCACTGTATAATACTACATCCCGAGAAGGGATATAATAATAATCAGGGAAGGAGTTTTTCCACTTGAAGGACAGTCGGAACGGGATCAATTTATTTAATTATTCAGAGTCGCCACTTGAGAAAATAATGGTGTCCCAAGTCACCGGTTTAATCCCGAACCGAGAAAATTTATGACTCTGTAATACAGTCTGCGAAACTAGAAACCTGGATAAGGAATTCTGTTAACCTGGGAGAAGGTGTTAGGCACTCCCGAATTCCGTGGTTCTAGCACGGTCGCTCAACTGCAATTTTTTGCTTTTATCTGAATTCTTTATATATTTTAACTATGTGCTTTTAATGTTCCGCTTTTCAATTTTAGAAGAATTGCGACGTCACGAAAACACATTTCGAGTCACACCGCAACCAGTACGCCTGTGACTTTAATGTATTTCAGTTTCGTCGAGAGATAGATTTGGGTCACATAAACGCGCACCCGTATTTAGGAAAGTAATTTTATTTAAGTCGTGCCTAATGAGTCTTATCGTGTTGTTAACTTCGGGAAAGACCATGAAATTTACTAAACGGTCCTTCCAAATCTAAGATTTTCATAACAATTTATTTGAGGGCCTCGCAATTGTATATTTTGTTTGGCGAGGCTCGTCTCATTATTTTATTTAAGGTCAATCCTAACATGACTATGATTTTCTATGATTTATCTCTAATAATAAAAGAAAGGTCCTAATTACTTTGTTATTTTTTACCTAACTCTTACATTATTGCATAGTTTTTTGATTTACAGTAATTTGGGCCTGTTAAAGACATGTTAGAGCCCATTACCTTATTATAGTCATCTGTTTACACCACAATTTCAGTCATTTGTATGACTGATTCACATTAAAAGGACGTGATTCCATTGAGCGAATCTTCATTTTAGCAAAAAAAAATCGTGATTCCTCTAAAACACTGAACGAAAATTCACTTTTGCAAACAGTTTATATAATCTGTATACTGTTATTAAACTAAACTAACTATCGTAATTAACTAATATACTAAAGTGATTCTCGAATTACTATTTTAAACATAATCGCTACTTCCAAGCCTAATGCTACACTTTCGATTAAACCTTTCTTAACAACTAAACCATATTTGAGATGTTCTAAATGAGCTAACAAATTTAATATGAGATACATCTGAACAACTTCATCAAATACAACCAAATTTATTTATATACTATCAATTTAAATAATTATTGAACTATAAACCAGTAATTAACTAGCAGGCTAATACCGTATCTATTTTAAAAGTCCAATTATGACTTGCAATTAGAAATCGGTCTTTGAAATCTACTACATATAATCTGCTTATTTTTTATGTACAAAAGAAAACTAAGAGAAAATAGGAAAGAGAAGATTGCAGCAACATAACTTCAAAACAACTTTCATTTCCATAAGCTTTGGAGATTTACAAGATGTGTACCTGGTTTTGAAAGGAATGAAAGATGGAAAATCAACAGGGCGGTGAAAATACAGCAACAACAACAGTAACAACCATCAGTAGCTTCAACACCTCAATCCCGAAAATCCCAGCAATACGGAGAAAAACAAAAACTAGTAAAAAATAGAAGAGAAAAATATATTCCAGATTTTCTCTTTGTTTTGTCTTTCTAGCTTTGAACTCTTTTCAATTCTCAAAAGAAACTCTCAAAAATTGAATTATTTGTCGTGTATACTTCTGTATCCAGAGTGTATATCTAGTGTATACTACAGCAGGGAATTTTGTTATTTTTTCTTCTCTTCCTATTTTTCCTCTCTTTTTTTCTACCTCTTTTTTCATAAATCTTCTCTTCTATTTATAGGCAAGAATTTCGAAAATTTTCAGATTTTTTATTAAAAAGAAAATATTTTTTTAATTTAAAGAAAACCCACTAATCCATGTTTTCCTCTCCTTGTTTTCTTCCTTGATTTCCTTGCCCCCCACTACTTTATGTCATGTAATTATGATTATTTTTTGCTAAAAAAATCTGAAATTTTCTTCTTGGGCCAAGGGGTTTTGGGTTGGGTAAGGTTTCTTAGGATTGGGCTTGTAACTTAATTTGCAAGATGGCCCAATCCAAATTTTTTCCATTTTGTTCTTCTCCATTATTCAACTTCCTAATTAATAAAGCCCAAAATACTAAGATTAATTTATAAAAACTAAAATTATCTTGAAATACTAATCTCATAATAATAATTGTCACCTAATTTTAAATGGTAATTAAAATACAATCACACAATTTGGACATTAAAGGCTAAAATGCAAAAGATGCCTATTTTTGTGATTTTCATTTTTGTAAGATAAAATTAATTACTCCTAATTGTAGAATTAAATCCTAAATGCAAATGCGATATATATATATATATATATATATATATATATATATATATATATATATATATATATATATATATATATATATATATATATATATATATATTGTCATTATTTTTTTTTAAAATGACACTAAATTCACAACAATTGCAAACAACACAAAACTCTTTTATTTTGAATTTTTGGGAGTAATTCTCATATAGGGCAAAAATCACGTGCTCACAATCATAATGCATATAGCACAACATATTTGATCTTTCTGAGTTTGAACTAGTACTACCACACGTAATGCACTTTACCTTCCCACTAAGAGACATGAACATATTCACCACCCCCATAGCTAGGGCTATGCAACGAATCACAATAAGAGTCTAACACCTAACAACTAATCCATTATCAAGCTGCCATTTCCACAATTTGGGACAATACTGGTCATATAATCTTCATAATACCAGCTCGCAGAATCAGCACCTTGGTGCTCAAGCCATAAACAAAGATCTGGCCTCAAGTCCTCCCGACTGGCCCAACATAAACTCACGGAGATCATATCTCGCCCCTCAATTGGGAAGTCACAAGCCATCAAGACAATTATATTACTGAGCGCTCGAGTGCGCATACAGGCGTATGGAAGGAATTTCAAGAATTATATCTCAAGCTGAATCAAGTACACACGATAAGAATTCCAAGATTGTGAAGTGTTTCCTAAAAGGTTTGCAGCCTCCCTAGGATAAGCACATGCGTCCCCGTACCGATCCACGAGACTATACCAACTGGCTCACAACTCATGAGGCCTAGTAACCTAGGCTCTGATAACGACTTGTCACGACCCCAAAACCTAGTCGTGATGGCGCCCAGCGCATTACTAGGCCAGCCCGACCAACCTTTCATAACGCAGAGTTATCAGCTCTCACTGTACCCATTTTAGGCATAAGAAACAATAATATAATGAAATGACATCTAGCACATCGGTCGATTGGAAACAGCCTCTCTGCCCTCTCGGGTAGAGGTAAGGCCTGTCTACATATTACCCTCCCCAGACCCCACCTTGTGGGAATATACTGGGTTGTTGTTGTTGTTGTTGTTGTTGTTGTTGTTGACATCTAGCACATCGGGGATAGATATCCCAAAACCAGTATAAACCTCCGACCGAATCAGGAGTCATAAGTTATGAGCCTCTACCAGAATTTCTAAACCATGATAGTGTGTACAACTGTGCACACGTGTGGAATACACTAAACGAAATAAGGATAACTGGAGAGTCAGGTCCTGTGGATGCTGGCAGCTACCTCGACTGTCCAAATGCAACTCCCGAGCAGCTATAGAATCAGCTCTGCTGTGATGTACCTGGATCTGCACACAAGGTGCAGGGAGTCGGGTGTGAGTACTTCCATCAGCGGTAATAAAAGTAAATAATGTTGAGGAAAAAAAACCACACAAAGCACTATCTCATGCTACACAATACATAACTATCTTTAAACTTCAATACACTATCAATTTATTCCCTTTCAGTATATGTGAGTAGATTATTTAGAAATCTCATTTTCAGCTTTTTTTCTTTCATGATAACATACCAATACCTGGGTACACCCTCAAGTAGTGAAAGTCTGCACTCAAACCAACCCCTTGGGCTCAGCACTCCTTAATAATTTCCACTAGGGGATCTGGTCAATAAGTCAAATAATGCATGTGTGCCAAAAATGTATGAGCTATATGTTATGTCACGTAGTACAAATAAACCAATGTATGTATGCCATGCAATGCATATGACGCTGTGGCGTACAGCCTGATCCATGCAAAGGCGCACGCGCTCACCGTGGGGGTTCAGACTCCGGAGGGGCTCCTACAGCCCAAGCGCAATATCAATATCACACCTGCTGCGACGCGCAGCCCGATCTATATACTACTGCGTTGTGCAGTCCGATCCATGGATGTATATGCATATGCTCACATAAATCAATCATGCCCTCACATATGGCCCTCGGCCCCAATCAGTCTAACGAATAATCAAGAAAGCCCCTCGGGCAACAGTATCGTATTAGCTACTAGCTAAAGATGTCATTAAGACCTTGTTCATGTTTTTCAAATCTTATAAAATGCTGAGTAGCAAAATACCGTTTTTAAAACCTTAGATTGAGATAAAAATATGCAAAATATTATCAAGGCAGTAATATCAATCCCTGAAGGATTCAGATAATCGGCACGAAACCCAAAACATGATAATCACTCCAATTCTTGATAATTTATATCTTTATTACGATGTCAATTCAATTACCAGAAATTAGGTGTTATTATTTATTAAGCGGGAAAGACCAAGTCACAATCCCCAATGGTTCTCTACCCCATGCCCGTTATCCGGCGTGTAAGTCACCTCAATATAGCACTAGGATGTGCAAGTCCGGGGTTTACTAAGCCTCAAGACATCATTTACAAGTATTACCCACCTCGATCCAGCAAAAACTCAAGCCCGCGATGCCTTAGCTCCTCGAACCGGCATCCACGCACGTCAAAACTAGCCAAAATCAGTACAAATATATCAAAATAGGCTAATGGAACAACACCCAATCGAACACAATCAAATTACATGAAAAACTACAAAGTTGCCAAAATATGACTTTCGGTACGCTTCTCAAAAAATTATAGAAGTTATGTTTTCGGGTTCCTTGTCTCAACACGAGTCCATACATATAAAGTTTATCAAATCAGACTCCGTTTGCCCATTCAAAACAATGTTTTACCATAACCCAGGCTTAGGGCAAAAATCCCCCATTAATCCTTCCATTTATAGAGAAATAATTGAGGATTCTAAGATAAAATCACATATTTTGACCATAAAACTGACCTCCGATGATTACCCGGTGAAATCCCCTTCAATTCCCGTCAATTTTCTCTCTAAGAACTCAAAAGTGGAGGCTTTGTGTAAATGGGTCGCGGATGAAATGTTCTGAACTTAACCTTCCTGTCAGGCATTTTAACACTATGCGATCGCAGCACTTGGCATGCGATCGCAGTGAATTAATTTTCTTGGGCTCAAAAATACTCTATGCGATCGCAGCCTTTGGCACGCGATCGCGATGTACAAAATTTAGGCGATTGAATTTCCTTCTATGCGATCGCAGCCTTTGGCCCGCGTTCGCAGTGACCAGCTTTACACCTCTACGCGATCATATAAACTCAACCTCGATCGCATTGCCTTCAAACCTTGCCTTACGCGATCGCAGACACACCCTCGCGATCGCGATGCTCAAAAACTTCCTCATACGCGATCGCATGAAACACTTCGCGATCGTGAAGAGCAAATTCTCTGCACTTTTATTGCAGTAGATCAGCAGTGCCTTTTAGCACAAAATTAGTCCGTTTGGACCCCCTGATTCATCCCAAGGCCCCCGGGACCCCAACGAAAACCACAAACCTACTCCAAAATACGATACAAACTTGTTCCAATCACAAAAACACACCTTTAAACACGGAAATCATCGAATCAAAGCGAATCCAAGCCTAAGTTTTATCTAAGACTTCCGAAACCAATATCTGATCAAAGAACCCGACCAAACGATGTCCGAATGACCTGAAAATTTGCAGGCATATCCAAAATCACCTAACGGAGCTACTGCAATTGTTGGAATTCCATTCCAAATCTCGGATCAAAATCTCACCTACCGTTCGAATTTTGCCAAAATTCAACCTTATCCAATTCAAGCCTAAAACTACACCGGACCTCCAAATTAAATTCCGATCACTCTCCTTAGCCACAGACGACCTCCTAGAGCTGACCGAATCATCAGAATTCGATTCCGAGCTCTCTAACTCACAAGTCAACTTCCGGTTGACTTTTTCCAACTATTCCTTCTTGTAAGAGACTATTTGTCTCAATTCCAACCAAACTCAACCCGAATTGACTCAAACTTACCAAACATACATATTGAAACATGAACAAGCATATAATGGGGAAAAAGGGGTGATAACTCACATGATGATGAGCCGGGTCATCACATTTACCCTAGCCTTGAAGGACAGAGAAACTTAGATAGACCAAGGGCTAAAAAAGGTGAGAGAAGTCTTGGTAGCAAGTAATAGCAAAATAATAATTAAAAAACAAAAATGGAGAGATAGCAACAGATAAAATGAAAGGGGTACTGATAACAAGTAGCAGCAAGATAACATATTTTAAAAACTAATTCCAAGGCAGCAGATGATAATATGAGCGAAGTGTTACTAGCAAACTACGGAATTACCAACGACAAGTAACAAAGAAACGAGACATGCAAATATAGAAAACTAAGGAAAAAAAATGGTACCGAACTAGCACTAATACTTCAATCTAGAGAAGACAAAGGGAGATGCACGACTACCTACTAAACTTCTACCCTAATCTTCAACCTCCATACCCTTCTATCTAGAGTCATGTCCTCGGTTAACTCAAGTAGAGTCATGTCCCGCCTGATCACCTCTCACAAGACTTCTTTGGCCTACCTCTACCCCTACTCACACCTCCTAAGGCCAAACTCTCACATCTCCTGATAGGGCATTTGCGTTTCTCCTCTTAACATGCCCGAACCACCTCAAACAGGCATCTTTGCCTCCAAAGGGGCCACTCCCACCTTGTCTCGAATAACTTTATTCCTAATTCTATCCAACCTAGTATGACCACACATCCACCTCAACATCCTCATTTCCGCTACCCTCATTTGCTAAACATAAGAGGTTTTTACTGGCCAACATTGAGCCCCTTACAACATAATCGGTGTCACGACCCCAGTTCACCCTCCGTGAACATGTCGTGATGGCACCTAGTTCCTACAACTAGGAAAGCCTAACAATGCGGAAATTAATATAACTTACGAAAATATTAAATTAAACATGAGCAAAACTAGAAGAAAATGGTATATAAGTTCCACTTAGCATATACAACTCAAAATAAAATACGAAAGTCTACAATCTAATCCCAAAACCCGGAAACTCACGGGAACCACATGCTAATAGAAATGTAATATACTGCTCTAACTCTAGAATGTCTAAACAACTGAAAGAAAATGATAGATTAACTACTAAAGCTAGAACAGAATAGAGACTCCTAGTCTGTGTACGTGGCATATATACTTCAAGGTCTCCGCTGGATCTCTCCACCTTGAGGATAGTACGCATGAGTGGAGGTACCTGGATCTGCATATGAAAAACATGCGCAGAAGGGACATGAGTAAACCACAGCGGTACTCAGTAAGTGTCAAGCCTAACCTCGGTTAAGTAGTGACGAGGAAGGTCAGGGCCCCACTGAGATAAACATAATATATGATATGATAAGGAAAAACAGTATAGATAAAGTCTGCAGCGAGAAACCGAACAAGATAAATAAGGGAAAGCAGTAATAGGAAGCAGGAGCAAAACAATATAAGGGATACTACTCACAACAAGAAATAATAGCAGGGGATCTCTTGGTATCCCGAAGATCTCTTGGTATCTCCTCATATACATTAGGGATCTCTTGATATCCTGAGGTTCTCTTGATATCCTTATCATATACAAGAGGGATCTTTTGGTATCTCGAGCATCTCTTGGTGTTCTCAAATCTTATATTTTCATGTGCCAGGGATCTCTTGGTATCCCGCACCTCTGTCTAGAACATAACTAGTACATGGGGATCTCCCGGGATGTCATCCCGTATACCCAAATTAAAACAAACAATGACAGCCCAACACATTAGGATGAAAGCTAACTTAAAACAAGTAATAGAAAATCCTAGCCTAACATGCTTTACGTAATACAACCAAGATAGTTTATGCACTTAAGCAAATAAGTCAAATAAACATGCTTCTCTAAACTAGCATAGGATAAACTTGCAATTCAAAATAAATAGATAAGCAGGAAAAACTCAATTTAAATACTTCAAGTAAAAACGGATTTCCAACAATTAGCTCAAGTACACACTCGTCACCTCACGCACAAGGCATTCAATTGCCAAATAACATATCCTAAGTGTCACACCTCCTTTTGGCGCGCCCCGAGTGAGCGCGAAGGAGTTTTTTCAATTAAAGGACAATCGAAACGGGATTTATATAATTAAATCAGAGTCGCCACTTGAGAGATTTATGGTGTCCCAAGTCACCGGTTGAATCCCGAATCGAGGAAGAGAACGACTCTATTAAACAGTCTGTGTACCAGAAATCCGGATAAGAAATTCTGTTAACTCGGGAGAAGGTATTAGGCATTCCCGAATTTCGTGGTTCTAGCACGGTTGCTCAACTGTCAAATTTTGACTTATTAACCTGATTTACAACATATTATCCTACAGTGCAGTTTTAATGTTATTTACCGCTTTTTGTCAATTATTAGAGCTTAAGAAAATGAACATTGTCTAAGAACATGTTGTCGGATCACGTCACATGAAATGCACCTGGATCCTCGACACATTCTTATTCAACGTCGTTGGATTTGGATTTGAGTTGCATGAAATGCACACTCATATTTAAGAAAGGTAAAATGATTAAAACCACACCTAACATGACTAACGTATTACTATTTGCCACGGTGCTTGACTCCTGGATTTCTTTAATATCACATGCAAACTTCCTTTCATTTGAGGCCACCATAAGTCACCACCAGAATTTTTGCACAATAGTTAAAGTATTACTATAACATATTAAAAACATACCAAATAAGAAATCCAAGCACAAAAGTAAGAAATATGACATAATCAAACTCTAAAATGGCATTTCCAAGACTTAATCAAATCGAAAAATGAAAAGTCAATGAAGTGGAGATGAACCTGGAATTATACAGGCTGAAACGAAGCAACAACACAACCGGACCTCGACACGGCTTTGAACAGGAATTGTAGCCACACCGAAACCTTGCCGGAACCTCGAAAACAGACAGAAACGACCCCAACTCGGGGCTAACAACCTATGAACGGGATTCGACGGAACTCGAATTCAAACTTCGAAACTTGCCGGAACCGCGACAAAGTTTAGAAATGGACCTCGACGAACCTCTTAACTAGAAACGGAACTACTCCTCGACCTCTAGCTCACAGAAAAGTGTTTTGCAACTGTCATTGATGCCCTTTCATGCCACTGGTTTGGTCCGAGTGGGCAGGTGATCAACTGGTCAGCGACAGAGGACGTGAAGGCTGACAGAGATGGAGCTGCTATGGCGTTTGGACGTAACCGTGGTACGTCGAACTGGTTTGGTCGACGGAAATAGCGGGGCTGGTCGACGTTGGATTGGAGATGGAGCTGCTGGTCGTTAATGGTTCGTTGGTTGTTGCTGGCGTCTGGTTCGCTGGAGCAACTGGCGGC
The DNA here is from genome assembly GCA_032618575.1 of Nicotiana noctiflora. Classification (NCBI taxonomy): domain Eukaryota; kingdom Viridiplantae; phylum Streptophyta; class Magnoliopsida; order Solanales; family Solanaceae; genus Nicotiana; species Nicotiana noctiflora. The sequence continues at coordinate 118,994 of JASVEL010006839.1, read as the reverse complement.
CGATGGTAATGGGTCGTTTGGAAGAGATGATACCGGGTTCATGTTTTCCGTTGGTCTCCTTCCTTTTTAAGGAGGAAGCTCACTGTCCTCTTTTGTTTTTTAAAATCAGCATGAAGCTGAACAGTAAACCCCTCCCAACCGTGTATGCATGTGTGTATACTTTTTTTATTTATTTTTTTATTCTTTTCAAATTGAATGCTCATCATTGCATAGTGTCCATTTAGTGTAATGCTCTTTTCCCTTTTCTATTGTCCCCCTCCCCACATGCGTTGGTCCCCCTTTTTCTTTTTGGCTTTCTATTGTTTTGCCCTTTCCCCCATCCCCTGTCCGTTGGCCATGTTCTAAAAATTCCCACGTGAGAGGCCAAGAGTCATGGGTCTCCACGTGGGTTTCAAGAATTATGGGCTTCATCTCGTGCTCCGTCCGTGTCTCCCACGTGTGGTGGGCTCGGATTATTATGGGCTAGGTCCGAAAATTATAAAACCGGGTAGTTTGAACCCGAATATTATTCTTTTCCCGGAACCGAGAATGAGAACACAGTGTTATTAATTAATCCTACGTAAGCAAAATAACTATAATACTAATAATTAAAACAAAATTATTTTTTTATATTTTTTCAAAATTAAAGTAACTACAAAATGTTAATGAACTATTTTTATTATTTTTATTTTTATATAAAGATGAAAATATAAAGTACTATTTTTTGTATTTTTCAAGTTTAAAAATGACTACGAAACATTAATAAAACTATATTTTTGTTATTTTTTATTTTAACTTAAAAATAAAGTAAAAGAGTCAAAATTAGCTGAGATAGCTATATTAGGCCTAAACTAAATATTTTACGCTAAAAATATAAAAAATCTCGGGTAGGGGCAAAACCACGCATCTACAGCTGCCCCTCTTTGACTGAAAACACAAAGAGTTTTCAGACAAAGAACGACTAGACAAGTGTTTTGACCCGACCCTTATTCAGAGAGACTAAACTAAAAAGAAGAGGATGTGACCGAGCCCTTGTATCTGAGCTGCCTACATATCCTTGGCTATAAAGGAATCAGGCCACGTGTAGTTCAGAAGTGAGTAAGAATATGGAGTAACCGAGGTGGAGAGCCAGTCGAGGTGCCGTTCCATCGAGGTTCCGTTCCATCGAAGTTCCGGTCCGTGGTCCTGCTATTACATCAAAAATCAAAACATGAGAAAGACTAACTAAGCCGATACTACTAGTTACAAGATTCCTATCTATAAGTCTTTTGAAGCTTAATCTTGAGTATTTGTTGGTGTTTCATGCAGACTCTAAATTTGAACCTTGATACTTGCTAGTTGCAGGTGCTACTTTTCGGATCAAGACCAGGTATGCAGTGTTTGTGACCTCGACCATGTCTTGAGCACACCACATCTTTCATCCACTTTTGCACTTGGATTAACTCCTTGCCTTTTTTTTTTCATTGTGACTAACTTCTGTTGATCATCTCGGACTGTTGACTCGCATTCTGGTCGCAAGCTTCTTTTGTTGCTAACTTGCATTGCACTCCGAAGTGAATTCCCTTACTTGTGATCTTCGAGCTATTCTCCTTCGAAGTCTGAATCTATCTTTTCTGATCCTTGTTGCCTTCCTTCTGATTCATGCTGGGGATTTCCGTTACACTCTGTCACTTTTCGATTGTTCACTATCCTTATCAAATCTTGGAAACTGAGATGCCGTTCTGCTTTTCCGGCGGGCTTCTGACTTTATCGACAAACTCTAATCATAAATCGACATTCCATTCTTCAGGCGGGCACCTGATTTCAGCAACAACTTCAAAATAATAACTCGCCACTCCATTCTTCAGGCGGGCTCCCTGACTTCAACTATAACTTCAAAACTAAATCTCCACTCCATTCTTCAGGCTGGCTCCATGACTTCAACTACAACATCAAAACTAAATCTCCACTCCATTCTTCAAGCGGGCTCCTTGACTTCAACTACAACTTCAAAACTAAATCGCCACTCCATTCTTCAGGCGGGCATCCTGACTACAACTACAACGTCCAAAATATCGCCACTCCATTCTTCAGACGGGCACCCTGACTTCAACTACGACTTCCAAACTAAATTACGCTGGGAACTTTTGTTGTAACCCTCTGCTTTATGGTAGTTTACTGGTTTCAAGACCTGCAATGTAAAGACTGAAGACATGCCTCTTGTTATACAGGTAGGCGCCTGTTTTTATTAGCAGCTTTTGAATTTAAAATGCATTCTGGAAATAATTTACGAAATATGCATAGGACAATGTAAAATAAAACAAACGTAAAATATCCTATTCGAGGGCGGATAGTCCCATCGTATCCTAATCGAGGGCGAATACTCCCGTTGTATCCTATTCGAGGGCGAATACTCCCGTTGTATCCTATTCGAGGGTGAATACTCCCATTGTATCCTATTCGAGGGCGAATACTCCCATTTTATCCTATTCGAGGGCGAATACTCCCATTGTATCCTATTCGAGGGCGAATACTCCCATTGTATCCTATTCGAGGGCGAATACTCCCATTGTATCCTATTCGAGGGCGAATACTCCCATTGTGTCCTATTCGAGGGCGAATACTCCCATTGTATCCTATTCGAGGGCGAATACTCCCATTGTATCCTATTCGAGGGCGAATACTCCCATTGTATCCTATTCGAGGGCGAATACTCCCATTGTATTCTATTCGAGGGCGAATACTCCCATTGTATCCTATTCGAGGGCGAATACTCCCATTGTATCCTATTCGAGGGCGAATACTCCCATTGTATCCTATTCGAGGGCGAATACTCCCATTGTATCCTATTCGAGGGCGAATACTCCCACGTATCCTATTCGAGGGCGAATACTCCCTTTGTATCCGATTCGAGGGCGAATACTCCCATGATATCAATGTATGAAAGTGAACAAACCTGAGACGTCCTGTTCGAAAGTGGACAAACCCGAAACATCCTATTTGAAGGTGGACAAACCTGACACGTCATCTTGAATTGCCTTCCTCGTTTCTCCGAGAAAATTTTCAACAACGGCGGAAAATTTTCTGCCCCAGTATTGGTGTTCTTCCTTGTGGCATGACTTTCTGCTATCAATAGCATTTTCTTTCCCTATTTCAAATCAAAGAAAATTTGTAAGTTCAAAACATTATGAGCGGTTGTGCCGCTCCTGTGGGGTGGTTTTTCCTTTTCCCCTTTTCCTCGCTCGGGGTTCCCAAAACTTGTTGGGGAATGATTTCATTTGCTGGAGATGATATTCTTTCTGGGGATGGGTTTTTCCATTTATCCCTTCCCTGTTCTGTGTTTCTCAACTTGCTGAGGGTTATTTTGTTGAAGATGAGATTTCCTTTCCTCCTTTACCACTCTGTGTTGTCCGACCACCTCAAAACTTGCTGTAGATAACATTGCTGGGGGATTTTCATTTCCTCAAAATTGGTGGTTCACTCTTCTTGAAGGCTGTTGAGGATGACACTAGTTCGAAGACCATTTCCCTTAAGACTTTCCAACTTCCCCAAGTGGGTATTGACTTCCAGAAAATTTTCAAACTGAAAAGAAAATTTTCTGCCCCAGTTTAATAATCTTCTTTGCACCATACTTCTCTGCCGTCAATGGCATTTCCTTGCCTTGCATAATAATTGGAAAGTTGGTGGCAAGTTTTGAAGTCACTTTTCACTATGTTTTGACTAGACAGACTTTGATGGGGGAATTTTTGACAAAAGGAGAAAGATAAAAAGAAACAACGAATAGAAGACAAGGGGGAACTGACTCTCTAACAAGAAACAACTATAAAAAAAACTTATCAAACATGGATACCAACTCTACTGGCCATGACATGCACATATGGCCTATCCTCCGTCGTTAATTGCCTTTCACGATTTCTGTCTTGTGATTTCCATCTGATTATCAACTTTATTCGATGTGTAATGCCCGAAGGGTTTTCACTTTCAAGCCTCTCTCATTTTGATTTTCTCTCAGCTTTTGTCGCCTTATGGTGCCTGTGAGGGTTTTCACCGGTAAGACTCTCTCATTTGTATTACTCTTGGTTGGAGATTGAGGTGTCACCTGCTAAGACTCTCTCGTGTTTCCTTTCTGCTGGGAATCGGAGTCTTTTCTGCTGAGAATCAGAGTGTTATATTCTGATAGGACTCTCTCACTCGCCTGACGTGGCATCTTTTGAAGACTGATCAGAAGGTCTTTCTGGACCGCAATGTGGGATTTGGATAGGTCTAAAAAGAAAGGATATTGAAGGCTCAAAACAAAATCAATTTTGGGGTTCAAAATTTACAACCTTCGGACCTAAATTTATTTATAATCAACACACAATTTTTCTTTGTCCCAGTTTCTTACTTGGGGATTTTATTTCTTTATTTACACTATGACCGAGTTGTGAAGCGCCTACGTATCCTCTTTAAGGAATCAGGTCAAACGTAGTTCCCAATTCCCTTTTTTCAATTTTCTCTTTTTCATTCATTTTTCTTTTTCTTTTCTTTTCTTTATCTCTTTTTGTTGTTTTCTTTTCTTTTCTTTTTCTTGATCCCTTTCTTCTCTTGTCTTTCAAACTTGTATTTCTAGTCTTTGCAACTAATTCCGAAGGAGGGGTATGAAAGATTTTAAAATAAGGCACAAAGGGTTGACGATGGATAAAGTGTTTGGATAGCAGAACATTCTAATCTTCAAAACATGCCAAGTTCAAATGACATATTCACGACATCTTCTGTTTGTGCCCTGATTGATAACCATATCGTCCATTCGCCTTTTCATCTATCATTTTAAAGTATTACTGGACGACACTTTCATTTTAGTATCACGAGCGAACCCCGTCTTAGCATGGCTAAATTTTCCTTTAAGGGTTTCTTCGTGTTTTACCTGCCCCACTCTCACATGATTCGGGCTCCAAATAATCTCAAATCATTTTTATTTCTTTTTAAAATGACCTGATTATCTTCCAATTGCTTCATGATTAACCCTTAATATTAGGACAAAATTATGTGCGATGCCATGTCATTAGAGTCGGTGTTCGAACAAATGACAAATTTAAAGATAGAAAAACTAAACAAAAAGACGAACTGGGTAATAAAAGACCAAAAGTTTCACTAAACGGAGAATTGGTTCAAATACAAACAAGCAAACCAAAAATACAAACCTGAAACGAGACTTGATAAGACTACGCAAACTGAAATGACCAAAATGGAAAGATAAGAGGGTTTTACTACAAGACAAAATCTAGGTCACAACCCTGGAAACAACTCGGACAAAAGAAATGACAACAAAAACAAACCACCGAAAACTCCTCTTGATTACCAAGCATGACTTCTCATATACCAACTTCTGCCGATTGGTTTTGCTTTGGAATACAGATCGGGCTTCTTAATTTTCCCTTCCCTTATGTATCAATTTGATCATATGGGTCTAAGGGTGATTTGGCAATGGATTCTGATTAATTTTGGGTGCCTCTGGTGTCTGAACCTCAATCTTATTGGTGTCAATAAGATTTTGCACTGCATGTTTCAGTTTCCAACATTTCTCGGTATCATGTCCGAGAGCCCCTGAACAATACTCACAGCTTACTGAGCGATCCACATTTGGGGGTAGGGGATTTGGCAATCTTGTCTCGATAGGACTCAACAAACCTATCTGCTTCAATTTATAGAACAGAGCAGTATAAGTTTATCCCAACTCAGTGAAGGTTCTTTGTGCCTTTTCCTTTCTGAAGGCATGATTCCCTCGAAAACCTGGTCCTGGAGGGTTATTGTAGGCCCTTGGTGGTGGATATGTATTTCGGGGAGGGTTATTAGGGTGATTTGGGTGGTAGGGTCTGGCTTGGTAATGAGGTGAAGGACCTTTCGATCTAGACCAAGTACCCTCCTCTACCATTGCAACTTCTTCTCTTCTCTTCTTCCCGAATGCAACCCCTGTGCCATTCTGAATAGCTTGAGTTGTTTCTTTCAACGCGGAATAGCTCAAGATATTATTGGACTTAAGTCCCTCTTCTATCATTCCGCCCATTTTGACCACCTCATTGAAAGATTTACCAACCGATGTCACCAGGTGACTAAAGTAAGTTGGCTCCGGTGTCTGAAAGAAGTAATCCACCATCTCGTTCTCTCTCATCGGGGGATCTACCCTTGCTGCCTGTTCCCTCCAGCGGAACCCAAATTCTCTAAAGCTTTCGGCGGGTTTCTTCTCTAACTTTAGCAATGATAAGCGATCAGGGATTATTTCAAGATTATATTGAAACTGGCCGATGAATGCTTGGGCCAGGTCATCCCATGTAAACCATCTGTTGGGATCATGCCCGGTGTACCACTCTAGTGCGGACCCTCCCAAGCTCTGACCGAAGTAAGCTATCAGAAGTTCTTCTCGCCCTCCGGCTCCTCGCATTTTGCTGCAGAAACCTCGGAGATGGGCTACTGGGTCACCATGCCCCTCGTATAGATAAAACTTGGGAATTTTGAACCCAGCAGGCAACTGGACATCTGGAAATGGGCACAGATCTTTGTAAGCAACACCGACTTGGTTGCCTAAACCATGCATATTCCTGAAGGATTGCTCCAGGCTTTTAACTTTCCGAATGACCTCCTCCTGTTCCAAACTTTTGGGGTGTCTTTCCGGTTCTGCCGGGTTATCCCAGTGAGGGGTGTGTGAATGCGGTTCAGGAGCCCTAAAGGTAGGCTCGGGAGAATAGCAATGATTGTTATGGATTTGAAAAACCGGCTCACTGGACGACTTCAGTAAAGTAGCAGGTGGAGGTGCCACAAAAACAGGGGTAACAGGGGAAGGAGGATTTTGTCTGGCTGGTGAAACCTGGGATGTATAGGGGTTTTCCCCTTGATAATATGGATAGATCGGTGCACTTGTCGGGGAGTCAATGGGCGGACGCTCTGGTGTTGGTGTAAGAGAAGGAAGGTTTGGTGATGGATGTCCCCTAGCCCAGGCTAGGTGCATCTCTGTTATTTGTTGTCTCAACCGGTCCACCTCCTCTTTCATGATCTGTATCTCTGTTTTCTCTCCATCGAGACTTTTGCCGGAACTAGACATGCTTGCTGGAATTGGACCTTTTGATCTAGTACGGTAATGGTGATTGGCCAGTATATTCTGTCAAGTCAACCGCTAAACTTCCTGGAAATGTAACAAACTTGTAAGCTCATAGAGTTTAACAAATATGTTATCGCACGTAGGATGAAATGCACCTAGCCAGTTAACCATATACGTATTCACCGCATGCGTCATTCAGATTTTTCCTTTTCAATTATCCTTGAAAACCTTGCTGGTTATTAACTTCCCTTTTTTTTTTCAAATTGGAATAAAAACCTTGTTTTTACAAACACGGCTTTTCAGCGCCTCGGGGACGAATATTATAAGGCTGTGAGGGTCAATTGACCAAAACAATCTACAAAATGACCCAAAAGTGGCCGTTTATGCAAAGTCAGCCTTCCGGCGTCCCTTTCGGGTACATTCGGCTATTTTTGAAAACAGCATCACTCAACTTATTTACAACGAAAAATTAATTTAGATATTTTTGGCTATTTTTTGGAAAAGGGAAGGTTGGACCCAATGAAGGTTGCCTATGTATCTCACAGCATGTGAGAATCAAACCAGCGTAGTTCGGTCAAATAAAAACAAACTACATCTGTAAATGAAACAAAGTATTTATTATTTTTTTCACACATTTTTTTTTAATTTTAAATTTTTTTTTAAAAACAAACTATTTTGAAACTATATATTTTTATTTAATCACACATTTTTTTTATTTTACAACAAACGTTTTTTTTTTATTTTTAAGTAAAAAAAAAAACTATTTTGAAACTATTTTTTTTTTAAAATTTTAATCACACATTTTTTTTTATTTTACAACAAACGTTTTTTTGTCTTTTTAAGTAAAAAAAAAACAAACTATTTTGAAACTATTTTTTTCTATTTTCCTCAATATAAAAAAAACCGGTTAGCCTGCAAGTCTGAAGCAAATAAATGCGTAAAACAAACAGGATGCAGCAGGATGGTCTTTTCATTTCAGGTCACCTGTCCTAGACGGACCCAACCCCTGTGTTGAGTCCCCTAAGTCAAATGCAACATGATGCAAATAAACGTTCCTACTAGGGATCCGGCATGAAGCTTTGTTATTCTAGGTTTAAAAACCTGGGTTTATTGTTCTAGACCTGGCTTACCCGAGCGGACAACTCGAGCCGAGGAGGAGGCAGCAACCCGGGAATACAGAAGCTTCACCGGTTTTTCAACTTATCCAAACCTCATTCTAAAGTGGGAATTAAACACTATACAGAAAAGAAGTCACACGAAGTGCTCCCTTCTTCATGATTTAGAAGACTCAGAGAGGAGATTGGTTTGGGCACAATTTATATGTACAATTCACAAAATATCAAAGCGGAAAAAGCAACATTTAGCACATTAAATACAAACATATAATAAAATCAGATAATCATAAGCCAAATACAACAATTATTCAAAGCTCGAATTCTTAAACCCTGAACCAATGGTTCTGGGTTTATCTTCCCCAGTGGAGTCGCCAGAGCTGTCACACCTCCTTTTGGCGCGCCCCGGGTGAGCGTGAAGGAGTTTTTCCAATTAAAGGACAATCGAAACAGGATTTATTTAATTAAATCAGAGTCGCGACTTGGGAGATTTATGGTATTCCAAGTCACAGGTTGAATCCCGAATCGAGGAAGAGAATGACTCTATTAAACAGTCTGCGTACCAGAAATCCGGATAAGGAATTCTGTTAACTCGGAAGAAGGTATTAGGCATTCCCGAATTCCGTGGTTCTAGCACGGTCGCTCAACTGTCATATTTTGACTTATTAACCTGATTTACAACATATTATCCTACAGTGCAATTTTAATGTTATTTACCGCTTTTTGTCAATTATTAAAGCTTAAGAAAATGAACATTGTCTAAGAACACGTTGTCGGATCACGTCACATGAAATGCACCCGGATCCTCGACACATTCTTATTCAACATTGTTAGATTTGGATTTGAGTTGCATGAAATGCACACTCGTATTTAAGAAAGGTAAAATGATTAAAACCACACCTAACATGACTAACGTATTACTATTTGCCACGGTGCTTGACTCCTAGATTTCTTTAATATCACATGCAAACTTCCTTTCATTTAAGGCCACCATAAGTCACCACCAGAATTTTTGCACAATAATTAAAGTATTACTATAACATATTAAAAACATACCAAACAAAAAACTGAAGGCTATGTACTACTATTTCATCAAATGTCAATTCTACCAAATAAGAAATCCAAGCACAAAAGTAAGAAATATGACATAATCAAACTCTAAAATGGCATTTCCAAGACTTAATCAAATCGAAAAATGAAAAGTTAATGAAGTGGAGATGAACCTGGAATTATACAGGCTGAAACGAGGCAACAACACAACCGGACCTCGACACGGCTTTGAACAGGAATTGTAGCAACGCCGGAACCTCGCCGGAACCTCGAAAATGGACAGAAACGACCCCAACTCGGGGCTAACAACCTATGAACGGGCTTCGACGGAACTCGAATTCAAACTTCGAAACTTGCCGGAACCGCGACAAAGTTTAGAAATGGACCTCGACGAACCTCTTAACTAGAAACGGAACTACTCCTCGACCTCTAGCTCACAGAAAAGTGTTTTGCAACTGTCATTGATGCCCTTTCATGCCACTGCTTTGGTCCGAGTGGGCAGGTGATCAACTGGTCAGCGACAGAGGACGTGAAGGCTGACGGAGATGGAGCTGCTATGGCGTTTGGACGTAACCGTGGTATGTCGTACTGGTTTGGTCGACGGAAATAGCGGGGCTGGTCGACGTTGGATTGGAGATGGAGCTGCTGGTCGTTAATGGTTCGTTGGTTGTTGCTGGCGTCTGGTTCGCTGGAGCAACTGGCGGCCGATGGTAATAGGTCGTTTGGAAGAGATGATATCGGGTTCCTGTTTTCCGTTGGTCTCCTTCCTTTTTAAGGAGGAAGCTCACTGTCCTCTTTTGTTTTTTAAAATCAGCATGAAGCTGAACAGTAAACCCCTCCCAACCGTGTATGCATGTGTGTATACTTTTTTTATTTATTTTTTTATTCTTTTCAAATTGAATGCCCATCATTGCATAGTGTCCATTTAGTATAATGCTCTTTTCCCTTTTCTATTGTCCCCCTCCCCACATGCGTTGGTCCACCTTTTTCTTTTTGGCTTTCTATTTTTTTGCCCTTTCCCCCATCCCCTGTCCGTTGGCCATGTTCTAAAAATTCCCACGTGAGAGACCAAGAGTCATGGGTCTCCACGTGGGTTTCAAGAATTATGGGCTTCATCTCGTGCTCCGTCCGTATCTCCCACGTGTGGTGGGCTCGGATTATTATGGGTTAGGTCCGAAAATTATAAAACCGGGTAGTTTGAACTCGAATATTATTCTTTGCCCGGAACCGAGAATGAGAACACAGTGTTATTAATTAATCCTACGTAAGCAAAATAACTATAAGACTAATAATTAAAACAAAATTATTTTTTTATATTTTTTCAAAATTAAAGTACCTGCAAAATATTAATGAAACTATTTTTATTATTTTCATTTTTATATAAAGATAAAAATATAAAGTACTATTTTTTGTATTTTTCAAGTTTAAAAATGACTACGAAACATTAATAAAACTATATTTTTGTTATTTTTTATTTTAAGGTAAAAATAAAGTAAAAGAGTCAAAATTAGCTGAGATAGCTATATTAGGCCTAAACTAAATATTTTACGCTAAAAATATAAAAAATCTCGGGTAGGGGCAAAATCACGCATCTACACTAAGGGGAAAGGTCCCCCCACACAAGGTTAGACAAGCCACTCACCTCGAATCGGCTCCAAAATCAACTCGAAATCACACTGTTGCTACGAGTATCCGACTCTAAATGGCCCCAATCTATTCAATTCAATTACATATCATAGATAACATCTCAAGCAACTGATTCTTCTATTAAATTCAAAGACAAGACGCAAAATCAGGTAAAATGACCAAAAGTTCCTTCAGGCCAACATATCGGAATCGAATAATTTTTTGCATTTTCAAAACCATCGTACTCTCATGAGTCTAACCATACAAAAATTTCTCAAATCAGAGGTCAAAATACCCAGTTAAAACTCAATATTTTAGCCTATGAAGTTTCACCTACTTTTTCCAAATTTTTATCCTCATTTCGAATTTTAATGATTGATATAACTATATAGTGATGAAATATAACTAGAAGGAATTAAAGAAACGTTACCCAATAATTTCCTCTTCGAAACCTTCTCAAAATTGCCCTTCCCCTAGCTCAATTTCGTTTTTCTAACTTTTGAAAATTAATCCTCGAAATCTCTATATCTGAACAAGGATGTCTGCTTCTGCGGACAAGGGACAACTTATGCAGAAAAAGAGTCGCTTCTGCGACTTTCACTAGAAATCCACCATCCGCTTATGTGGATCAATAACCGCTTATGCGGTTCCGCTTCTGTGGAATTTAAGCCGCTTCTAAGGGTTCTGATAACAATCCAAGTCACCGCATTTGCGGTTCCTTTCTTGTAGATGCGAGTCCGCTCATGCAGAATTTCCTCTACATCTGCGATGCTTGAGAACTATGCCCATACTCGTTTCTACAATGCTAAGGCCGCTTCTGCGGCTCTGCTTCTGCGGTCCCCAAGCCGCAAAAGCGAAAATACTAGAAGAGAAGATATGAGCTGCTACAACACTTTAAAAGTTTCTCCATTAACCATCCGAAATCATCCCGAGGCCCCCGAGACCTCAACCAAAAGCACCAATAACACCTAATACCTCATTCAAACTTGTATCAATCCTTAAACCACTTAAAACAATGCCGGAAACTCGAATTAAACAAGGATTTGAGCCTAAGAACTTCAAATTTTATCAAAATACACTTTTGATCAAAAACCTAACCAAACACGTCTGAATGGCCTGAAATTTTGCACACACATCCCAAATGACACGCAGGAGCTACTGCAACTTCCAAAATTCCAATCCGACCACCAGACCAAAAACATACCATCGGATCGGAAACTTCAAAAATTCACACTTCGGCGTTTCAAGCCTAAATAAACTATGGACTTCAAAAATAAATTTCGAACACACTCTCAACCCCAAAATCACCTAGCAAAGCTAACGAAACCATCAGATTTCCATTCTGAGGTCGTCTTTACACTGTTCCAACTACGGACAATTTTTCAACACTTAAGCTTTCATTTAGGGACTAAGTGTCCCAAAACTTTCTAAAACTCAACACTGAACGTCTCGGCAACCAAAATAGCAAAATTGAAGTTAGGGGAAATAATTAATAGGGGATCGGGGCGTTAATTCTTAAGATAATTGGCCAACTCATCACATCTTCTTACACTTAAACATTTGTTCGTCCTCGAACGAGCATAGAGAAGATACGTGAAGTAGTCAAAAGATGAGGGTAACTACTACACATATCCTTCTCGGTCTCCCAGGTCGCCTCCTTGGCCGGCTGACCCAGCCACTTAACCTTCACTGAACCTATGTTTATTGACCTCAACTTTCTGATCTGTCTATCCAATATAGCCATTGGCTCCTCAACATAGGATAGATCCTTGTCCAACTGGAGTGAACTGAAATCCAACACATGCGACGGGTCACCGTGATACCTCTGGAGCATCTAAACATAAAATACCGGATGAACTCCGACTAAATTGGGAGGTAAGGTGAGCTCATAAGCAACCTCCCCAACTCACCTCAAGATCTCAAAAGGGCCAATAAACCTCGGATTTAGCTTTCCTTTCTTCCCAAACCTCATGACGCCTTTCATAGGCGTCACCCGAAGCAAAACCCGCTCACCAACCATATATGAAACATCACGAACCTTCCTATCCGCGTAACTCTTCTATCTGGACTTGGCTGTATGGAGTCTATCATGGATCATCTTAACCTTCTCCAACGCATCCTGAACCAGCTCTGTGCCCAATAGCCTGGGCTTACCCGGCTCAATCCAATCAACCGGAGTTTTACACCTCTTACCATATAAAGCCTCAGATGGTGCCATCTGAATGTTGGACTGATAATTATTGTTGTAAGCAAACTCTGCCAATCGCATGAAATGATCCCAAGACCCTCCAAAATCAATCACACACGCAGGAAGCATATCCTCAAGAATCTGAATAGTGCGCTCGAACTGTCCATCCGTCTTGGGGTGAAATGTTGTTCTCAACTCCATCCGAGTACCTAACTCCTGCTACACGGATCTTTGGAATCATAATGTAAACTGAGTACCTCTGTACGAAATAATAGAAACTGGAATACCATGCAGATGGGGTATCTCCCGAATATAAATCTCCACCAACCACTCCGATGTATAAGTGGTACATACAGGAATAAAATGAGCGGACTTCGTCAGCCGATCCACAATAACCCAAATGGCATCAAACTTCTTCAAGGTCCGTGGGAGTCTAGATACAAAATCCATGGTGATGCGCTCCCATTTCCACTCCGGAATCTCTATCTGCTGAAGCAACCCACCCGGGTTTTGGTTCCCATACTTCACCTGCTGGCAGTTGAGGCATTTAAACACATAACCAACTTTATCTTTCTTCATCTGCCTCAACCAATAGTGTTGCATCAAGTCTTGATACATCTTTGCGGCACCCGGATGGATGGAATACCGTGAACTATGGGCCTCTGCTAGAATCAACACTCGTAGGCTATCAATATTGGGCACACAAATCCGGCCCTGCATCCTCAATGCCTCGTCATCTCCGATGGTCACATCCTTGGTATCTCCATGCTGAACCTTTTCCTTAAAGACAAGCAAATGAGGGTCTTCATACTACTTCTCCCTAATACTAGCAAATAAGGAAGATCGGAAAACCACACAAGCTAGAACCCGACTGGGATCTGAAAGATCCAATCTCATAAACTGGCTGGCTAAGGCCTGAACATCCATCACCATAGCCCTCTCTAAAGTTGGTAGATATGCCAAACTACCCAAACTCTCCGCCCAGTGACTCAAGGCATCCACCGTAGCATTGGCATTGCCAGGGTGATACAGAAGAGTAATGTCATAATCCTTCAGCAACTCTAACCACCTCCTCTGACGCATATTTAGATCCTCTTGCTTGAGTAGTGCTGAAAGCTTCGATGGTCAGTATAGATCTCACAAGGCACACCGTACAAATAATGACACCAGATCTTCAAGGCATGAACAATGGCAGCTAACTCAAGGTTGTGGACAAGGTAATTCTTTTCATGTATCTTTAATTGTCTGGACGCGTAGGTAATCACCCTACCATCCTGCATCAATACTGCTCCAAGGCCAACTCTCGAGGCATCACAATAGACAATATAAGACCCCAAATCGATAGGAAATATCAAGATTGGGGTTGTAATCAAAGATGTTTTTAGCTTCTGAAAGCTCGCCTCACACTCCCCTGTCTACTAAAATGGGGCACCCTTCTAGGTCAATCTAGTCATAGGGGATGCAATCGATGAAAATCCCTTCACGAAGCGACGGTAGTAGCCCGCCAAACCATGAAACTACGAATCTCTATAGGTGAGGATGGCCTGGGCAAACTCTATACGGCCTCTATCTTCCTCAGATCCACCCCGAATGCCCTCACTCAAAATTACGTGGCCTAAGAATGCCACAAAACTCAGCCAAAACTCATATTTTGAGAACTTTGCATATAACTTCTTCTCCCTCAAAGTCTGAAGCACAGTCTTCAGGTGTTGCTCATGATCTTCCCTCCGGATACACCAGAATATCATCAATAAAAATAATAACGAACGAGTCAGGATATGGACTGAATACATTGTGCATCAAATGAATGAAAGTTGTTGGGGCATTCGTCAGACCAAATGGCATAACAAGGAACTCATAATGACCATACCAAATAATAAAGGCAGTTTTCGCGATATCTGGCTCTCAAATCTTCGATTGATGGTAACCTGAGCGCAAGTCAATCTTAGAAAACAATTGTGCGCCCTAAAGCTGGTCAAACAGATCATCAATACGAGGCAAAAGATAATGGTTCTTCATTGTAACTTTCTTCAACTGGCGATAATCAATACACATATGTATAGAACCATCATTCTTCTTTACAAACAAGACAGGATCACCCCACGATGAAATATTGGGCCGAATAAAACCCTTACCAAGCAATTCCTGCAACTGATCCTTCAACTCAGGATGAGCCATACGATAAGGAGGAATGGAAATGGGCTGAGTGCCCAACAATAGATCAATGCTAAAATTAATATCTCTATCGGGCGGCATGCTCAGAATATCAGCTGGAAACACATTAGGATAATCTCGTACCACTGGAACTGAATCAACAGAAGGGGTATCAACATTGACATATCTTACATAAGCTAAATATGCGGCACATCCCTTCTCAACCATACACTGAGCTTTAAGGAAAGAGATAACTCTACTAGAAGTGTGATCTAAAGTACCACTCCACTCAATATGCGGAATATATGGCATAGCCAGCATCACGGTCTTGGCGTGATAATAAAGAATAGCAAAATGGGGCAACAACCATTCCGTGCCCAAAATAATGTCAAAATCCACCATATAGAGTAACAATAAGTCCGTTCTAGTCTCAAAAACCATGAATAGTAACCAAACATGACCGATAAATGTGGTCCACGATAAGAGAATCCCCCACATGAGTAGAAACATAAATGGGAGAACTCAAAGAATCTCGAGGCACACCCAAATGCGGAGCAAAATAAGAAAACACATAAGAATAGGTAGATCCCTGATCGAATAGAACCGATGCCTCACTATGATAAACCAGTATAATACATGTATGATAGAGTTGGAGGCAATAGCTCGGTATGAGACAGAATAGCATAATATCTGGCCTGGCCCCTCTCTCGAGGGCGGCCTCTATCTTCCTAACCTCTTCCCCTAGTCAGCTGGGCAAGTGGGGTAACAGCTGGAGCTGTGATCATGGCCTGAGAACTCTTCTAAGCGTGTTGTGGCTGAGAAGTCTGTGGGGGTGCACTCCTCCCAAGTCTTGGGCAATGCCTCACCATGTGGCGGGTATCTCCATACTTAAAACAAGATCTGGGAGGGTGCGGTGGCTGCGACTGGCTCGAGCCAGACCTACTGCACTGACCTATGAATGCACCCCGTACAGGAGGCATGCTAGAAACTGGAGGTGCGTAGTAAGGCTCTTTAGGTATAGGCGGAGCTGGAGCACTGCTAGTTGCTGGAAGAGCTGAATGAACGGGGCGACCCACATAACCCCTACCATGACGACCTACTGCTATGGTACGGGCACCAGAGTAGTATCCCGGCTCTCGAGACCTCTTGGCCTCCCTTTCCTCTTGCTCCTTAGTGAGCACACCCTCAATCCTCCTAGCAATGCTCACTACCTGCTGATAAGGAATGTCCATATCCAACTCTCGAGCCATGCTAGATCTGATGGGTGGGATAAGAATCTCAATGAACCTGCAAACTCTCTCTCGAACTATAGCAACCAAGGCTGGTGCATGACTAGACAATCTATTATAACAGATAGCATACTCCGAAATGATCATAGCACTATGGCGCAAATGCTCAAACTCTATGCGTCATGCATCCCTAAGACTCTTGGGGGAAAACTCCCTCATAAACATATCCGAGAATCGGGTCCAAGCCAATGAAACAGCCTCGACTAGACTGTCTTATCTCATAAGTGTGCCACTAATCATAGGCGGCTCCACGAATTTGAAAATCAATAAGAGAAACCTCGATGGACTCCACTATGCACATATTTCTAAGAATACGGTGACACTCCTTTAGAAATCCCAAGGCATCGTCTGATGCTAATCCACTGAATACAAGGGGATCATACTTCTTGAACCTCTCAAGTCTCTCATGCTCGTCCTTTGAAGTAGTTAACCAGTCCTAGGGCTGAACTGGCACTGCAAGTAGTGCGAGAATAATCTCGGGAGCCTGCTCAACCTGCACCCGCTACTCAGGAGTGAGGACGGTAGGAGTCTGTGCTCCTCTTCTAGCCTGGGATGTGGCTGCAACTAGGGAAACAACCCTGACTGAGCCAAGGTGGTGTACATACTCATGAAGTGAGCCAAAGTCTGTTAGAAAACTGGAATAGTAGTGGCAGTAGTAGGTGTGCCAGGTGCTTGGGCTCCGGCTTGATCTACTGGTGGTACCTCGGTGGCAGCTTGCACAGGTGCTCTAGCTACACCACGTGCGTGTCCTCAACCTCTCCCCTGGACCTAGCCTTTGACGGCTGCAGGAGGGGGCACGTGTGCCTGATCATCTCGAGTAGCACGTGTCCTCACCATTTGTGAGAGAATAGAAATTAGAAGTTTAGAATTGATATTCAAATATATCGCACGACAAAGAGTTCAAATGAATGAAGATTTTTCCTAAACAGTTACATAGCCTCTCGTAGATAAGTATAGACGTCTCCAACCGATCAGTGAGACTCTAATAAATCAGCTTGTGTTTCATGACACATATGAACCTAGAGCTCTGATACCAACTTGTCAAGACCCCAGTTCATCCTCCATGAACATGTCGTGATAGCACCTAGTTCCTACAACTAGGAACGCCTAACAATGCGAAACTTAATATAACCTGCGGAAACATTAAATTAAATATATCAAAACTAGAAGAAAATGATATATAAGTGCCACTAGGCATATATAACTCAAAATAAAACACGAAGGTATACAATCTCATCCCACAACCCGGAAACTCATGGGAACCATAGGCTAATTGAAATGTAATATGCTGCTCTAACTCCAGAATGTCTATACAACTGAAAGGAAAGGATAGATTAACTACTAAAGCTAGAACAGAATAGAGACTCCTAGTCTACGGACATGGAAGATATACCTCGAAGTCTCCGCTAGATCTCTCCGCCTTGAGGATAGTACGTTTGAGTGGAGGTACCTGGATCTGCACATGAAAACCATGCGTAGAAGGGGCATGAGTACACCACTGCAGTACTCAGTAAGTGTTAAGCCTAACCTCGGTAGGGGAGTGATGAGGAAGGTTAGGGCCCCTACTGAGATAAACATAATATATGATAAGATAAGGAAAAAAAGTATTGTAAAGTCTACAACGAGAATCCGAATAGGATAAATAAGGGAAAATAGTAATAGGAAGCAGAAGCAAAACAATATAAGGGATACAACTTACAACAGAAAATAATAGCCGGAGATCTCTTGGTATCCTAAGGATCTCTTAGTAACCTCTTCATATACACTAGGGATCTCTTGGTATCCCGAGTATCTCTTGGTATCCTTATCATATACACGAGGGATCTTTTGGTATCCCGAAGATCTCTTTGTATCCTCAAATCTTACTTTTTCATGTGCCAGGGATCTTTTGGTATCCCGCGCTTCAATCCAAAACATAACCAGTATAGGGGGATCTCTTGGGATACCATCCCATAGTCCCAAATTAAAACACACAATGACAACCCAACACATTAGGATAAAAGCTAACTCAGAACAAGTACTAGAAAATCCTAGCCTAACATGATTCATTTAATACAACAAAGACAATTTAAGCACTTAAGTAAATAAGTCAAATAAACATGATTCTCTAAACTAGCATTGGATAAACTTGCAATTCAAAATAAATAGATAAGCAGGAAAAACTCAATTTAAATACTTCAAGTAAAAATAGATTTCATACAATTAGCTCAAGTACGCGCTCATCACCTCACGTACACGACATTCAATTACAAAATATCATATCCTAAGGGAAAAGATCTCTCACACAAGGTTAGGCAAGTCACTTACTTCGAATCGGCTCCAAAATCAACTCGAAATCACACTTTTGCCACGAGTATCCGACTCCAAATGTCCCAAATCTATTCAATTCAATTACATATTGTGAGCACGTGATTTTTGCCTCACACGAATTACTCCCAAAATATCAAAAATAAAAGAGTTTTTGTTTGTTTGCAATGTTTGGGGATCGCATGCTCTTTTTCTTATCGTTTGCATTTGTGGGTCTGCGTTTGTTTGCTTAAGTTAATAAACAAAAAATACATATACCAAATATGTCGCATTTATATTTGTAGGGTTAGTTCCGTACTTAGAAATAGTTAAGTTCAATTTTTTATGAAAATGAGAAAATCATAAAAAATGTATTCCTCGCATTTTTCTTGTCATTTTAATGTACATATGTAAGGATTCGGTATTTACGTATGTCAATTGTTAGTGAAATTAATTATGTGTGTTACGAATTAATCTGATTATATATATATATATATATATATATAGTGTAGGAAGTAACAAAGAAGGAAAATCGGAATTGGGCCATAGCAAAACCAGGCCCAATGTAATTACCCAATCCCTTACCCGATCTGCCCAACCCCAAATGGCCCCGTTGGTCTGGAACGTTGGATTTTATTATCCAACGGCCCAGATTAATCAATCAATTCCCAAATATACTCAGAACCTAACTTAATCACACGACACCGTTTGGTTTAAGTGAGGAGATCCTGGTCGTTGATCGTAAATGATCCAACGATCAGGATTTAATCTCTTGATTCATATATAAGGCCCATCTTCACACCCCGCCCCCCCAAGCCGGACCCCCCTTACACCTGTCGTCTCTCTTAGAGACGAATCGACCTCGCCGTCCACCACCGTGCTCCGCCCGCCGGAAATCGCCTCACGGCGATTCCGGTAGGCCAACGGCCACCAAATTTACACCAACCCTTCTCCTCACCTCCCTCTCTTCGAATCCGGCCTCCGTTAGTCTCGAATCCATTTCGAGCGTCTCGAATATTGAATCAAAGGTCGCCGGGATTTGAAAACCATGCCAAACCTCACCAAAATCACACCATAGCTTCCCATGAGCTCCCTCATACCCCCACCGGCCTTAGTTTTGTTCGAATCTTGCCAGAACCAGTCGAGCCCCAAAATCTCGGCCATGAACCCTAAATTCGATTCCTGCCTAATTGAGGTCTAATAGACCTTAGTTGGGATGTTTTCATTATTGAAAACATCTCAATTAAGGTCCACTGGCCTCAAAAACAAAGAATCCAAGTCCAAGTTGAATCCCAAGTTCGAATTGAACCCAAGACAGGTCCGGGTCCGTTCAAGTGCGGATTTGTCTTCTCTTATGGTATTTCTTCTTATTCCGTTTGTTAATCAGTTGAATTTCATCTTTCTTTCTTTTTAGTTTTCTGTTTCTCTTCATCTCTAGTAGATCTTTATTCCGGTCAATTCCCATCTGTGTGAATTCAATGCTAATTGCTTTATATGCGTAGTTTATTTAACGTCGTCAACATGTTAATTTATTTGTATGATTGTCCACCACCCTGTCTGCCCGTATACAATTCACCATTAGGGTTGTTATCTGTTTAATTCTGGATTAGGATTTAACTGAATGTAAGTGTTAGGGTTGGATTAAGGCCATTTGTTTAATCTATTGCCCATAAGACAGCCTAGTGGAGCCTGCTATCACAGCAGGACACTCCACCAACTCTGTACTTCACATTTTTTTTTATTTATCAAAGCCCATATTTAAGCAAAAATTAATGGTGAAAACTGGCAAAGCATGGTCTGGGCAGAGATAGTAATGGGTAGGGGTAATAGTTTAATTGGGGGCTGTCATTCAGAATGGGGAATTCAAAACTATAAGTATAGGATTCAAAAGAGACTGGAACAGACCTACAAAAACTTTAGACATACACAATGATAGGGATCTTTGAGGGAGTATTCTGAAAATACAGTGATAGGAGACATCTTTTGATATTCTGAAAATACAGTGATTTTAGCTCACTGCTTCAGGCAGTCCTTGAATCTGTTGAGTTGTGTCTTGAGGTCACTCTTTGCTCTTTTGACATTGTTGGTCATAGCACTAGGTTATTTGGTTGTTGAAACTTGCCGGGGCTTCAAGTATCTCCTCCTGGTTGGCTAGTAGACCTTGCCACTGTTTCATTGGTTTTAATTGGATCTGTTGCTGGTCTTCTTGCTCCTGTTGTGGGCTGCTCACTCCTGTTATTCATCAGTTGTTACTGATTGATACTGATTTTCTCTTGGTCGAATCCTACTGCTGTTTGGGTGTGGTTTTTGTTGCTGTTGGTTGTGTTTCTGTTGCTGCCTGCTTCTGTTGTGTTTGGTCTTGCTCTTGTTGTTGTTGCTGTGGTTTGGTTGGGTCCTTTTGCTGCTGTTGGTATTGCTGTTGTGTGTTGTTGCTGTTGGTTCACTGCTGATGTTGCTTCATTGCTTTGACTGATACCTAGTCTTCTACTTTGTCAACTTCCAGGTACATATTTGTGACTTCAAGCTATTGGAAATAAATTGAAGTGTTGATCCTGTCTACTATTAGCCTCTTTTAATTCTGTTGCTTCTTTTTATTTTATGGGCAAATTCTTATCAATTTAAGAAATCCGTTATGAAGTTGTGCTTGACAGTTATCATAGTTATTTGAACTAATTCTGGATGAATGTGCAATTAAACTATTATTCCTTTGACTGTTAGTAGTATAATTAGACTGTTTGAGAAATAGTATAACTGGACCGTAAATGGTAGATTGTTCCAGGTTTAAGTTGTCACACTGAAACATTTGGTAATGCTGTACAATGGATTTCAATGTTTAGCAGTTAAGTTATCATCTAAAACAAAGGGCATTCATGTTAGTAAATTATATTGGAACGAAGTCTGTATCTGAAACTTAAAAATTAGTTATAAAACAAATTCTGTATTTTATGATATAAGTGAAATGTTTGGATTGACAAAATCATAGAGTTAAGTAAAGAAAAAAAAAAAAATTTTAGTGAAACATTAAGCATACCAGCAAATTGTTCGGAAATAAAAAATGTGGGCTGATTCTTTAAATGGGCTACAACACATAACAAATAGGCCCAATACTATCATAATGCAGAGATTTCGAATTGAGCCTCATACGCTGTTGTAACGTTATTATAAATTGATATAGTCTTAATTGCATCTTTATAATTGTTGTAGTTATGTAAATTGTTATAATTTTGCCAATAATACAATAATTAGTCATAATAAATGATAAGGATCTTTTCTTTTCTAGTGACAAATAAAGTAAAAAATATAGATTGCTTTAGGATTGACCTTTAATAAAACAATGAGACGAGCCTCGCCGCACTAAATACACGATTGTGGGGCCCTCGATTAATTGTTATATAAAATTAGACTCGGAAGGACCGTTTAGTAAATTTCACGGTTTTTTTCCCAAATTTAATCAAGACGATAGACTCTTTAGGCAAGATTTTAATAAAATACATGCCTAATTATGGGTGCGCATTTATGTGACCCAAATCTTACTCTCGGCGAAACTGAAATACATTAAAGTCACAGGCGTACTGGTTACGGTGTGACTCGAAATGTGTTTTCGTGACGTCGCAATTCTTCTAAAAATAAAAGCGGAGCATTAAAAAATACATAGTTAAAATATAAAGAAATCAGATAAAAGCAAAAAGTGCAGTTGAGCGACCGTGCTAAAACCACGGAATCCGGGAGTGCCTAACACCTTCTTCCGGGTTAACAGAGTTCCTTATCCAGTTTTCTAGTTTCGCGGACTATATTACAAAGTCATAAATTTCCTCGGTTCGGGATCAAACCGGTGACTTGGGACACCATTATCTTCCCAAGTGGCGACTCTGAATCTAATAAATTGATCCCGTCTCGATTGTCCTTCAATTGGAAAAACTCCCTCGTACCCCCGTGGGTGCGGAAAAAGGAGGTGTGACAGCTCTGGCGACTCTGCTGGGGAACCAGACCTCTGAACTTCGGTTCAGGGTTTAAGAATTCGAGCTCAGTTAAATTGTTGCTTTGTCTATATCTGATTTTATTATATGTTTAATTAATGTGCTACATGTCTACCGCTTTGATATTAGTTGCACTGTATATACAAACTGCCATATGTTTACCGCTTTGATATTGCGTGAACTGTATATAAAACTGTGCCGAAAACCCTTCTCTTCTTACCCCCGGGGATGTGCTTACTGGTTTAGACTCCCCCTTCTGTTAGTGTCAACACCAAAATAAGAAAAGAGGCGGGATAAGTTACAAAGCCGGACGATCCCGCGGGTCCCCGGTATGTAGCTCCCTCCTCAAATCCGAGTTCTCTGCTCGGGTACACGATCTAGTACCATTGAAAAGCATCAGGATATTGAGCCTAGATTTAGGACATTTATTTGCATCATATCTGACTTAGGGGACTCAACACAGGGGTTGGGTCCGTCTAGGACAAGCAACCCGAAATGAAAAGACCATCTTGCTATATCATATTTGTTGTAAGCATTTATTTAGACTGGCATGCTGACCGGCTTTTAAATACGGAAGAAAAACAAAAGGAAATAGTATGGGGAAATAAATGTTTTTTCAGAAAATACAAAAAATGTGTTTTACCAACAAGTCAATAAATTTAGTTGGCCGATAAAAAACGACGGAAGGTTAACTTTGCCAACAAAATGGTTTTCTCGACAAAATGCGTTTTCTTTGTCAGTCAATAAAAGAAAAATAGTTGTGTTGACGGACCAAACTACGCGGGTTTGATTCTCACCAGGTGCGAGATACGTAGGCAGCCTTTAACGGGTCCAACTTCTCTTCATCTCAAAACAAATTTTCAACGACCACCCTTTTCATCAGTCTTAATATTTCGACCAGTCAATTCCTGTGGCCCGTTTCGTTTTTTTAAGAAAAAGATAGTTTTGTTTGGGTCAAATAAAGATTTCTCTTTCATCTAAAAAAATTACCTTAATAAATGTGCAGAATGAGCACGAGTCAGAATACAACCGAAGCTATCATAAACAAGGTCCCCTTAAGTTTGCATAGGTGGTGGAGCGACTTGGGCGAGCAAGGACAAGACACAGTTAAGCTGTACCTAGGAGATCTAGTGGGGCTACTAAATATTCCCCCGAGAGGAGACATCATACGAGCCTTGATCTCATTCTGGGATCCGGCACACAATGTGTTCCACTTTTCAGACTTTGAACTCACACCAACATTAGAAGAATTAGCCGAGTATATCGGAAGACCAAAAGTCCCTATGAGAGAACAATATCTCATTGCACCGAGGGTAGTGACAGTACATAGGTTTTTGGATACTGTGAAAATCCGCAGAACTGTACACAACCCAGACTTATCAGAAGGGTTCTGCACTTTAGCATTTCTATATGATAAATATGGTCATTACGGGGGTTTCGGCAAACACAAAAGCAAAATCTGCAGTGGAGAAAACCAGTTAAAATGGGAAGAGCATAGACGCATCGCCTTCATGATATAGCTTTCCTGGTTTCATTAATATTTCCCAGAAAAGACGGGAATATCAACATACAAGTGGCAGGGGTCGTGAGCACTCTGATGAAACAAAACAATAGTACTTTGGCTCCCATGATAATATCGGATATCTCTCGTGCACTCACTATCTGCAAAGCTGGAGGGGTCTTCTTTGAAGCTTGCAACGTACTGCTCCAAATGTGGATGATCGATCACTTATGTCGTCGCCCGCAGTTTATGAGGTATAGTTTATCGGAGAAAACCCGTGTAGAAGAATTCCCTACGAGGGTCGAGGGACATGATTTGCCAGAAGGGATTAGTGGATGGATACGACTTTTGCGTTTGATTCCAGCCAGCAAGATAGAATGGGCATTTGGCAGGCTACCCGTGGAAGAAGTCATATATGCATCGGCCACGGAATCATATTTGTTGCTAATGGGCCTCAACAACATCCAGCCCTACGCACCAGGTCGAGTATTGAGACAGTTGGGACGATGCCAAATAATCCCAAAAGAAGAAGACCTCAGCCTGCATGCGGTTGAAATTGGACCGAGAGGACAGTTCCCTGAAGCGTTGGTCCGAAAGATTTGGAGTGAATGTCAAACATTGAAGATAGACACTCGAGTGCGAGATCGAGCCCGGGGTGAAGTATCGTCGGAATACCCTGCATGGTATAGCAGAGAACTGGAGCATCAAAGGCCCACAAAAAGGCCCCACCTCAGGGAGTTTGCTGGAGCGTCACAAGAACAATGGGACTGGTTGGCCAGAGAAGAGGCTTATAGAACAAAAATTAGCAGGATAGAGCAACGGACTCAGGAGCTCCAATTTGAAATGGATATGCAAGCCGCCGCCAACGAAGGAGATAAAAAGAAGTTGGCACAAGAAAATGACTTTTTGAGAGCTCAAATCCAGCAAATGAAAAGGGATGCTGACAGACAGTTGAGGAGTCGAGCAGACGAAAAATTGATAAAGGGTCTGAGAAGCCAAGTTGCCGATGTCCAAAGGGAATTGGAAGAATCGAAAGCCCAAACAATGAGGATCCGTGCTAGCTGGAGAAAGGAGGCACATCAACATGCACTTCACCTACAACGGGTGGAAGAAGATTACACTGAGACCATCACTAGTCTAAGGGAGGCAAATGTTATCCTCAGGGAGCGGGTTTTCAAGCAAGCCCGAGATGCTAGAACAGACCTCGACCGTTGCCACAATTTGATGGCTCGACTGCAAGAACAAATAGACAGGCTCCTAGACCAAGTCACCAACAACGCTCAAAGATTGGGGGCGAAAAACCAGCAGATAGAGCGGCTACTCAGAATTGGAGAAATCGGGCATTATGTCACCATGAAGTGCCTAGCTTGTGAACAAATGCCCCGCACCGACCTTTTTGCTTCAGTTATGGGCTATGTTCATCAAATCATGAGAGAATTAAGGGGACTACACAAGGACCTCACACCAATGCCCGCGGCAAGGCCGAATGATGCCTCGCGGGCCCCCAGGAATCTTAGAGCATTAGATTTTTGATTAAAATGTATTTTTGAAATATTGGGTCAAGCTAGTTGGCATTTTTATTTTTACCTTCTCGAGTCAAGCATTTCTTTTATTTTGCTGATTGTTGTAAGACGTGTTTTGTAACTTTAAGGTTTTATTCGATATAAAAGTTACTGAATTTTGCCACAATCTTGTTACCAGAACTACGCTCGGTCTGATTCACGCGGGGACGTGATACGTAGGCAATCCACATAAGATTCGACCACCACTAAAAAGAAAGGAAAAGAATACGAAGGTTAATAACAATAAGGTTTTCAAGGATAGTTGAAAAAGAAGAAAAAGAAAAAGAGAAAAAGAGAAAAGCCGGAATGACGCATGTTATGAGTACATGTAGAAAGGGTTATTTGGTTAGGTGCATTACATCCAACGTGTTATAACATATCTGCTAAACTCGGTAAACTAACAAGTTTGTCAATTTCCAGAAAAGTTTAGCAGTTGGTTTGACAGAATATACTGGCCAGCCACCACTACCGTACTAGATCTAAAGGGCCAATTACAGCAAGCATGTCTAGTTCCGGTAAAAGTCTTGAGGAAGAGAAATCGGAGATACAAGTCATGAAAGAAGAGGTAGACCGGTTGAAACAGCAGATAACAGAGATGCACCTGGCCTGGGCTAGGGGACAGTCTTCACCAAACCGCCCTACTCTCGCATCAGCTCCAGAACATCCACCCCTTGATCCATCGACAAGCGCCCCAATCTATCCATACTACCAAGGGGAAAACCCTTATGTCACCCAAATTCCACCAGCCAAACAAAATCCTCCTCCAGTCACCCCTGTTTTTGTGGCACCCCCACCTTCTACTCTACAAAAGTCACCCGGTGAGCCGCATGTTCAAATCCATGACAATTCTTACTATTCTCCCGAGCCTACCTTCAGGGCTCCTGAACCACATCCACACACCCCTCATTGGGATAACCCGGCAGAACCGGAAAAGCACTTCCAAAGTTCGGAACATGAGGAAGTTATTAGAAAAGTTAAAAGCATGGAGCAGTCCTTCAGGAATATGCACGGTTTGGGCAACCAGGTCAGTGTCGCTTACAAGGATCTGTGTCCATTCCCAGATGTCCAGTTGCCGGCCGGGTTCAAAATGCCTAAGTTTGACCTATACGAGGGGCATGGTGATCCTGTAGCCCACCTCCGAGGGTTCTGTAGTAAAATGCGAGGAGCCGGAGGACGGGACGAGATTCCGATAGCTTACTTTGGTCAGAGTTTGGGGGGATCTGCACTAGAGTGGTACACTAGGCAGGATCCCAGCAGATGGTTTACGTGGGATGATTTGGCTCAAGCTTTTATCGGCCAGTTCCAGTACAATCTTGAAATAATCCCCGACCGTTTATCATTGCTAAAATTAGAGAAGAAACCCGCTGAGAGTTTTAGAGAATTTGGTTTCCGCTGGAGGGAACAGGCAGCAAGGGTAGATCCGCCGATGAGAGAAAGCGAGATGGTGGACTACTTCTTACAGACATTAGAGCCAACCTATTTCGGACATCTGGTGACGTCCGTAGGCAAATCATTCACTGAGGTGATAAAAATGGGGGCTATGATCGAGGAAGGCTTGAAAGCCAACAAGATCATGAGCTATTCGGCATTGAAGGCCACCACTCAGGCTATCCAAAGTGGTACTGGAGGAGTACTGGGGAAAAAGAGGAAAGAGGAAGTCGCGGCAGTCGAGTCCGGGGCATGGTTCAGAAATAGAGGCCCCGCACCCCAATATAGCCCACCCCAACCTCACCACCAAAATTACTCCCACAACCCATATAACCACCCGCAACATTACTATCCCGCACTTGATCCCCATTTTACTGTCCACCACGCACAGTCCTATTCCGCACCTCCCGTCCATGCACCGTGGCGTGCACCAAACCCGCAGAACAATCATCCACCCCCAAGAGCTTACAGAAACCCCTCGGGCGCGAGTTTTCGTCCGAACCAAGCATTCAAGGGCGACAGGGCGCCAAGGCCAAAGACTTTCACTCCCTTGGGGGAGTCTTACACCAGTCTGTTCCACCGGTTGAAGCAAGTAGGGTTGCTAAATCCGGTTGAAGCTAAGTTACCAAACCCTCTTCCAAAGAACCTGGACCATTCAGTAAATTGTGCATACTGCTCAGGATGTCCGGGACACGACACGGAAAAGTGTTGGAGGTTGAAAACAGCCATCTAGGAACTCATCGACACCCGCCGAATTGAGGTCCAGACTCCAGCGGAGCCCAACATCAACCAAAATCCACTTCCGACTCATCATGAGACCAACATGATCGAGTTGGTACGGGTAGAAGAGGGAAAGGAGAAAACCTCTCAGACTATAATGATGATCAAGTCTAGTGGGGTAGGAATGAAAAAGGGGCCGAGCCTTGATGAGTCATCTATTTGCAAGAAGGACATACCAGGAGGGTCAGAAGCAGGAAAAGGAAGTGTGAACGAAGTACCGGTGAGGCCGGGGGAAGCAAAAATAGTTGTACCGGGGGTAGTAACCAAGCCCGTCTTGACGGTAGCAAGCGTTCGAATGGATCCTTTTATCATCAAGCCAGCAATACAGTTGCCAATAACTGATAGCCGAGCTATTCCATGGAATTATGCTCGGATTACAACAACCTACAAAGGAAAGGAAGTGAAGGAGGAAGTTTGCGAAGCGCAAGGTTTGACCCGCTCGGGGAGATGTTTTGCCCTAGCGGAATTGAGGAAGATCACTCCGGCCACATTGAAAAAGCCGGTAACTGACGAAGAGGCAGAAGAATTCCTGAAAAAGATGAAGCTGCATGATTATTCTGTCCTAGAACAGCTGAAGAAGACTCACGCGCAAATCTCATTGCTATCCTTGCTGATACATTCTGAAGAACATCGGCAAGCTTTGATGAAAGTTCTGAATGAGGCCCACGTACCTGATAAAATCTCGGTGAGTCATTTGGAGAAGATCACCAATAGGATCTTCAAAGCGAATCGGATCACCTTCACCGATGACGAGTTGCCTGAGGAAGGCACCGAGCACAACAAGGCTTTATATCTTACGGTAAAGTGTGAGGAGGCGGTGGTTACCAAAGTCCTTGTTGATAATGGATCCAGCGCTAACATCTGTCCTCTCTCCACACTGGACAAGTTGAAAGTGGACATCGGCAGGATACGCAAGAACAGCATATGTGTTCGAGGGTTTGATGGAGGAGGCAAGGCGTCGGTCGGGGACATAGTGTTAATCTTGACAATTGGGCCGGTGGAGTTCACCATGGAATTCCAGGTGCTGGACATGGTAGTGTCATATAACCTTCCTGATAGGGCGACCATGGATCCATGCCGCAAGAGCAGTTCCATCCAGCTTACACCAACTCGTCAAGTTTGAGTGGGACCAACGGGAGATCGTCGTCCATGGAGAGAATGATCTACAACCAGGCACCATCGTCCCCTTCGTTGAGACAGAAGAAGATGTTGGGCCATGGGTATACCAGATCTGCGACGTGGTATCCGCCAACCGAGTTCCAGAAGGGGAATGCATTCCCAATGACAGAATAATTACTGCAGACGTCATGGTGGCCCATGAAATGTTGAGACATGGTTTCATACCCGGCAAAGGTCTAGGTGCATCTCTGCAAGGAATCATACAACCGGTATCCGTGGTCGAAAACGTAGGAACCTTCGGCTTGGGATTCAAGCCAACATCAGAGGACATCCAGCGAGCCAAAAGGAATAAGCAGAAGACATGGGTGCTCCCGAAGCCGGTTCCACGCCTTTCCCAATCTTTCGTCAGGTCTGGAGTAAGAGGACATCCGACGACAAAGATTAGGCCAGACGAAGAGTTCTTAAGAAAGTTCGAGGACCTATTCGCGGATATATGCATGCTCGAGGATGGTGAAGGATCCAGCCATGCCGAGATACAGTTTGTGGGATCGAAAGCAAAACTGAATAATTGGAAGGCTACTCCTCTCCCTGTCCGGAAGGAGTCTTGGTAGTTTGTTTTGGACTATTTTCTTTCGAAATTTTGTGTTGGGGGTTGTCCCCGGAGTAAAATCCGTTTGTTTTAGTTCATTTCGATTTAAGTTTGCAAGTTTGCTTTTCCTTGTACTGTTCCCATTAATGAAATTTTGTTCCCTTCGCGTCTAATTTTGTTTATTTTCCTTCTTTTTACTTTTTTGAACAGCCTTCTTTCAACTGATCTTAGTGATATGGCGTGCTTAAAGATTAATCAACCCAGTCTAGAAAGTCAATCGGGTTTGGAAATAATAACGCATGAAATAAGAAGTGACGAGAGTGAGTCGGAATACGGCGATGATGAAGCCGTAGAAGAAATCGGTGAAGAATTAAGTCACTTCGAGGAAAAACCCAAACCAAATTTAAATGATACTGAGGCCGTTAATCTGGGGAACACAGATGACGTCAAAGAAACCAGAATAAGTGTCCATATTGAACCCAACCCGAGAGAGGAATTGATCAAAACACTCATGGAGTTTAAAGACATTTTCGCATGGTCGTACGACGACATGCCAGGACTCAGCACTGATCTAGTGGTTCATAAATTACCCACTGATCCGGCATATCCTCCCGTCAAGCAAAAACTACGGAAATTCAAGATGGAGATGAGTGTAAAGATCAAAGAGGAAGTAACCAAGCAGTTGCAGGCGAAAGTCATTCGTGTCACTCGATACCCTAAATGGTTGGCTAACGTAGTACCGGTGCCAAAGAAAGACGGAAAGATCAGAGTATGCGTGGACTACCGCAATCTCAACAAGGCGAGTCCTAAGGATAATTTCCCACTTCCCAATATCCATATCCTAATTGATAATTGCGCTGGACGCGAAATCGGATCCTTTGTGGACTGTTATGCGGGATATCATCAGATCTTGATGGATGAAGAGGACGCAAAAACGACGGCTTTTATCATACCGTGAGGGACTTATTGCTACCGGGTGATGCCATTCGGTTTGAAGAACGCAGGGGCAACCTACATGAGGGCGATGACTACGGTATTCCATGACATGATACACAAGGAGATTGAAGTGTACGTGGATGATGTGATCATAAAATCCATACGTCAAGAAGACCATGTTGCCGACCTCAGGAAGTTCTTTCAAAGACTTCGAAGATACGACATCAAGCTCAATCCGGCCAAATGCGCATTCGGAGTTCCATCAGGAAAGTTGCTAGGATTCATCGTCAGCCGACGGGGCATTGAGTTGGACCCATCCAAAATCAAGTCCATTCAGGAGCTACCCCCGCCAAAGAATAAAACAGAGGTAATGAGTCTGTTGGGAAGGTTAAATTACATCAGTAGGTTTATTGCTCAGCTTACAGCAACTTGTGAACCCATATTCCGTCTGTTGAAGAAAGACGCTGCGATAGAATGGACGACAGGAATGTCAGGAAGCGTTTGACCAAATCAAAGGGTATCTGTCAAACCCACCCGTACTAGTTCCGCCCGAACCGGGTAGACCCCTGATTCTTTATCTGACGGTTTTGGAGAATTCGTTCGGCTGCGTACTGGGGCAGCATGATCTTACTGGCAGGAAGGAACGGGCCATTTACTACCTCAGTAAGAAATTCATGGTCCACGAGGTCAAGTACACTCATCTGGAAAAGACATGTTGCGCTTTGACGTGGGTGGCCCAAAAGCTAAAACATTATTTGTCTTCTTACACCACTTATCTCATTTCGTGTTTGGATCCGTTGAAGTATATTTTCCAGAAACCTATGCCTACAGGGAGGTTGGCAAAATGGCAAATATTACTTACAGAGTTCGACATCATATATGTGACAAGGACGGCTATGAAAGCTCAAGCCCTAGCCGATCACTTAGCTGAGAATCCTGTCGATGATGGATACGAACCTTTGAGGACGTATTTTCCGGACGAAGAAGTATTGCAAATTGATGGGTTGGAATTAACCGAGGATCCAGGGTGGAAGCTTTTCTTCGACGGAGCGGCGAACGCCAAAGGAGTCGGAGTAGGGGCTGTGCTCATCTCTGAAACAGGACATCATTATCCTGTTACTGCTCAACCGTGTTTTCATTGTACCAATAATATGGCTGAGTACGAGGCATGTATCTTGGGGTTGCAATTAGCGGTGGACATGGATGTACAGGACGTCTTGGTCTTGGGGGACTCGGACCTTCTGGTACATCAGATTCAGGGAGAATGGGAAACCAGAGATTTAAAGCTTATCCCGTATCGTCAGTGTTTGCATGATCTGACCAAACGCTTTCGATCAGTAGAATTCAGGCACATCCCAAGGATGCATAATGAGGTTGCCGACGCTCTAGCTACTTTAGTGTCGATGCTACATCACCCGGACAAGGTTCGTGTCGATCCGTTACATATCCAGGTCCGGAATCAACATGCTTATTGTAATGTGATAGAGGAAGAGGTGGATGGTGAGCCGTGGTTTCATGATGTCAAGGAATACCTCAGGTTAGGAGTATACCCAGAGCAAGCAACCGGAGATCAAAAGCGAGCTATTCGGTGGTTGGCGAACGGATTTTTCCTTAGTGGAGGGGTGCTGTACAAAAGGACCCCAGACTTGGGATTGTTAAGATGCATAGATGCAAGTCAAGCCACAACAGTGATGACGGATATACACTCGGGAGTTTGTGGACCACACATGAGCGGGTATGTATTGGCAAAGAAGATTCTTCGAGCAGGGATATTACTGGCTCACTATGGAGCGTGATTGTATAAGTTTCGTGCGAAGATGCCATCGGTGTCAGATACACGGAGATTTGATTCATTCTCCACCGACCGAATTGCATACAATGTCGGCACCATGGCCGTTTGTTGCGTGGGGTATGGATGTTATCGGACCTATAGAACCTGCGGCTTCCAATGGTCATAGGTTTATTCTGGTAACGATCGACTATTTTACCAAGTGGGTGGAGGCCAAAACCTTCAAATCAGTAACCAAGAAGGCGGTGGTAGACTTCATACATTCCCACATCATCTGTAGGTTTGGAATTCCAAAGATAATCATCACAGATAACGGTGCCAATCTTAACAGCGGATTGATGAAGGAGGTCTGCCAACAGTTCAAGATCACACACCGAAATTCCACACCGTATCGTCCCAAAGCAAATGGTGCGGTTGAGGCAGCAAACAAGAATATAAAGAAGATATTGAGGAAGATGGTAGAAGGGTCTAGGCAGTGGCATGAAAAGTTACCATTTGCACTATTGGGTTATCGCACTACCGTCCGGACTTCGGTAGGTGCAACTCCCTATTTGTTGGTGTACGGGACTGAAGTAGTAATACCCGCAGAAGTTGAAATTCCATCCCTCCGAATTGTCGCTGAGGCTGAGATCGACGATAATGAATGGGTCAAAACCCGATTAGAACAATTGAGCTTGATCGACGAAAAGAGATTGACGGCAGTATGTCATGGCCAATTGTATCAAAAGAGAATGGCAAGAGCATATAACAAGAAGGTGCGTCCCAAGAAATTTGGAGTGGGACAACATGTGTTTAAGAGAGTTCTACCACATCAGGCCGAAGCGAAGGGCAAGTTCGCTCCAAATTGGCAGGGACCGTTTGTTGTGACTAGGGTATTATCCAACGGCGCGCTATGTCTAACTGATATTGAGGGAAGATACACTGATATGGCTATCAATTCCGATGCGGTCAAGAGATATTATGTGTAATTCTTTAATGTATTTGTCAACGATTGGTTTCGTTTGTGTGTATTTTGGCATTTTTCGGAGAATGAAATGACAGAGGCAATTTTTCTACTACCCAAACACTTTAACCTTTGTTTTCCCCTTTGAGCCTTAATAATTCTTTCATACACCCTCTTTCGGAATCACCAAGGAAGATGTGTAACAAAATAGAAAAAGAAACAAAGAAAAGACACAAGAAAAAGTGAACTACGTTCGACCTGATTCCTCAAGAAGGATACGTAGGCGCCACACGG
Organism: Nicotiana noctiflora; assembly: GCA_032618575.1. NCBI lineage: Eukaryota > Viridiplantae > Streptophyta > Magnoliopsida > Solanales > Solanaceae > Nicotiana > Nicotiana noctiflora. The sequence goes on along the minus strand of JASVEL010006839.1, from coordinate 85,341 downwards.
CTCGGTCATAATAAAATAAAATTCAAAAGTTCCCCAAGCAACAAAACTGGGGCAGAAGTCATTGTTTCATTTGGAAAAATGGTGTGGATTCCGAAAGTTGTAATGAGCTAACCGTCGAGGTTAAACCCCTTTTCTTCAACCTCACGCACAAAACCACATTAATGACCGAAAAAGACCTCTCGATCAGTATTCGAGGAATGCCAAGTCATGCGAATGAAAGCCAAAAGTGACATCCCGACCCTCGATTGAATCCGGGATGCACAAGCCGAAAAGGGATAATGCTCTAGAGGGAATCTCATGGGTGATACCCACCGCAGGGAAAGAAAGCGTAAATGAGAGAGCCTTAACGGTGAAAACCCTCGCGGGCACCTTAAGGCGAAGAAAGTTGAGAGAAATAAAATGAGAGAGTCTTACGGTGAAAACCTTTACGGGCACCCTAAGGCGACGGGAGATAGAGAAATGAGAGAATCTCATTAGTGAAAACCCTTCAAAGGGCACTATGAGGTGACGAGGCAAGATGATTACAAGATGTCTGCATGAGACAAGGTTTGGACATTCGTTTATTCCTAGCAAAAATGCGGCCATCAGAAAGCGATTGACATGAATAGACCGGGTAGATTAATCTCAAAGGCGCGGCATAACCGTTGAATTAGTCACACATTCAGATAAGTTTTCCTATTTTTGAGTTCAGAAAAGTTTTCCTTTTCTTTTGTCATTTGCGGTCAGCATTCTTTTTCTTTTCTTTCATTTTCAAAAATTGATTTTTCAAAGCTTACTACCAAGTCTCCCAAAGCAGTATAATGAAAATGAATAGGCGTGGAACGAGGCAATAAGGCAGAAGTCGTTCCGATAGTAAGATTGGAACGACAGGTTGATTGGAAGGTTCGCAGGAATTATGGAGTATGATGGACACAGGTGGCACGTCCGGAAGATGATTTCACGCAACAGATCACCGTCTAAAAAGGGTCGGATCAAACCAAAGATTGGAATGAAAGGGAGAGATGAGAAACCATCTGTGGAAAGAGCATCATCCCCAGCAAGCGCTAACGTCGTCCCCAAAGTTCGAGGGAGGCCAAGCAGCTGAAAGAGAAAAGAAAATGGCCCCAACAAGAGTGGCACGACCACTCACTGCGTTTTGAAACTAATAATTTTTCTTTGATTTAAAGCAGGAAAGGAGGGTTCGTCGGCGGAAAAGCATACCACCTAGAAGTTTATCAAACTGGGGCAGAAAATTTTCTCCTGGTGCGAAAATTTTCTTGAGAGCAAATACCCAGTAGATAAGGATAGAAAGCAACGCAAGATTTTGGGAAATACCCGTTCCGAGCAGAATAGTTTTGACAGAGGACCGACAATGCCAAGAAGTGATCTTTGAGCCGGTATCATCCCCGGCAATTGTTGGGAGAATGAATCACTAACTCTGAGATTTCCCCAGCAGCATTATATCCCATAGGCTTTTCAAGGAGGCCAAAGCATAGTCCCAGAGGAGGTCTGGGAAGAAGGAAGAGGAAAAGGGTTCACCCGCCAAGGTAATCCACAGTCCATAACATTTCAACCCCCGGCGAGCCCGAGAGAGAATGAGAGGTGAAGGAAATAAAGAATACTTCCCCCAGCAGCATCATCACTAGCAGGTAAATAGGCAGTTCCGAAGATATCTCCAACAGCCAAAGGAAAAGTAGCACGGCTCAAGGGGAAGGCAATTCCAAGACAAGATAATTCAGAAGAGAAGGTGGCCCAAGAGGCAATGCCGGAAGAAGAAAATGGTACAAAAGGCAAAGGAAGGTGATTAGGATAGGATGAAATTAGTGAGTTGTAGTTGAAGTCAGGGAGCCCGCCTGAAGAATGGAGTGGCGATTTATTTTAATTTGGTCGAGGAAAGCGGTTGAATGTAACAGAAATCCCCGGCATGAATCCAAGTTCGTAAGCAGAAGGAAGGCAACAAGGATAAAAAAAGATAGATTTAGATTTCGAAGGAGAATAGTTCGAAGACCACAAAGAAGGAACCAATGGTCGGAGGTCGGCAATCAAGATAGGCCGAGACAACAACTGTTAGAGGAGAAGAAGCACGTGAGGAAACATCAGAGCCGGCAGGATGGCAAGGAGCATGACAAGATCAAGTTAAAAAGGATAGATAAGAATTTGTAGTACTGTAACTTAGTCTAGCTTCTTATTTTTTAGCACGGTGTAATAAGGGGATCATGTTAAGTAGTGTCAACAGCAGTAACAGCAGTAACAGCAGTAATAGCAAGATCGCAACAGTCATGGTAGTCCCAGCTACCAAAACTTCCCGAACTACATTGACCTGATTCCTGTTTAGCCCAGGATATGTAGGAGGCCTCCCGAAGTAAAGGCTCGGTCAAGATCTTTTTAGAAATGCTTCACACGGAGTGCTCGAACGGGCAAAAATCGCTCGTATTCGCTCACTATCTTTGCACGAAAACTCTTCATGTTTCCGCGCAAAGAGGGGCAGCTGTGAGCACGTGATTTTTGCCTCACACGAATTACTCCCAAAATATCAAAAATAAAAGAGTTTTTGTTTGTTTGCAATGTTTGGGGATCGCATGCTCTTTTTCATATCGTTTGCATTTGTGGGTCTGCGTTTGTTTGCTTAAGTTAATAAACAAAAAATACATATACCAAATATGTCGCATTTATATTTGTAGGGTTAGTTCCGTACTTAGAAATAGTTAAGTTCAATTTTTTATGAAAATGAGAAAATCATAAAAAATGTATTCCTCGCATTTTTCTTGTCATTTTAATGTACATATGTAAGGATTCGGTATTTACGTATGTCAATTGTTAGTGAAATTAATTATGTGTGTTACGAATTAATCTGATTATATATATATATATATATATATATATATATATATATATATATATATATATATATATATATAGTGTAGGAAGTAACAAAGAAGGAAAATCGGAATTGGGCCATAGCAAAACCAGGCCCAATGTAATTACCCAATCCCTTACCCGATCTGCCCAACCCCAAATGGCCCCGTTGATCTGGACCGTTGGATTTTATTATCCAACGGCCCAGATTAATCAATCAATTCCCAAATATACTCAGACCCTAACTTAATCACACGACACCGTTTGGTTTAAGTGAGGAGATCCTGGTCGTTGATCGTAAATGATCCAACGATCAGGATTTAATCTCTTGATTCATATATAAGGCCCATCTTCACACCCCGCCCCCCAAGCCGGACCCCCCTTACACCCGTCGTCTCTCTTAGAGACGAATCGACCTCGCCGTCCACCACCGTGCTCCGCCCGCCGGAAATCGCCTCACGGCGGTTCCGGTAGGCCAACGGCCACTAAATTTACACCAACCCTTCTCCTCACCTCCCTCTCTTCGAATCCGGCCTCCGTTAGTCTCAAATCCGTTTCGAGCGTCTCGAATATTGAATCAAAGGTCGCCGGGATTTGAAAACCATGCCAAACCTCACCAAAATCACACCATAGCTTCCCATGAGCTCCCTCATACCCCCACCGGCCTTAGTTTTGTTCGAATCTTGCCAGAACCAGTCGAGCCCCAAAATCTCGGCCATGAACCCTAAATTCGATTCCTGCCTAATTGAGGTCTAATAGACCTTAGTTGGGATGTTTTCATTATTGAAAAAATCTCAATTAAGGTCCATTGGCCTCAAAAACGAAGAATCCAAGTCCAAGTTGAATCCCAAGTTCGAATTGAACCCAAGACGGGTCCGGGTCCGTTCAAGTGCGGATTTGTCTTCTCTTATGGTATTTCTTCTTATTCCGTTTGTTAATCAGTTGAATTTCATCTTTCTTTCTTTTTAGTTTTCTGTTTCTCTTCATCTCCAGTAAACATTTATTCCGGTCAATTCCCATCTGTGTGAATTCAATGCTGATTGCTTTATATGCGTAGTTTATTTAACGTCGTCAACATGTTAATTTATTTGTATGATTGTCCACCACCTTGTCTGCCCGTATGCAATTCACCATTAGGGTTGTTATCTGTTTAATTCTGGATTAGGGTTTAACTGAATGTAAGTGTTAGGGTTGGATTAAGGCCATTTGTTTAATCTATTGCACATAAGACAGCCTAGTGGAGCCTGCTATCACAGCAGGACACTCCACCAGGTCTGTACTTCACTTTTTTTTTTATTTATCAAAGCCCATATTTAAGCAAAAATTTGTGGTGAAAACTGGCAGAGCATGGTCTGGGCAGAGATAGTAATGGGTAGGGGTAATAGTTTAATTGGGGGCAGTCATTCAGAATGGGGAATTCAAAACTATAAGTATAGGATTCAAAAGAGACTGGAACAGACCTACAAAATCTTTAGACATACACAGTGATAGGGATCTTTGAGGGAGTATTCTGAAAATACAGTGATAGGAGACATCTTTTGATATTCTGAAAATACAGTGATTTTAGCTCACTGCTTCAGGCAGTCCTTGAATCTGTTGAGTTGTGTCTTGAGGTCACTCTTTGCTCTTTCGACATTGTTGGTCATAGCACTAGGTTATTTGGTTGTTGAAACTTGCCGGGGCTTCAAGTATCTCCTCCTGGTTGACTAGTAGACCTTGCCACTATTTCATTGGTTTTAATTGGATCTGTTGCTGGTCTTCTTGCTCCTGTTGTGGGCTGCTCACTCCTGTTATTCATCAGTTGTTACTGATTGATACTGATTTTCTCTTGGTCGAATCCTACTGCTGTTTGGGTGTGGTTTTTGTTGCTGTTGGTTGTGTTTCTGTTGCTGCCTGCTTCTGTTGTGTTTGGTCTTGCTCTTGTTGTTGTTGCTGTGGTTTGGTTGGGTCCTTTTGCTGCTGTTGGTATTGCTGTTGTGTGTTGTTGCTGTTGGTTCACTGCTGATGTTGCTTCATTGCTTTGACTGATACCTAGTCTTCTACTTTGTCAACTTCCAGGTACATATTTGTGACTTCAAGCTATTGGAAATAAATTGAAGTGTTGATCCTGTCTACTATTAGCCTCTTTTAATTCTGTTGCTTCTTTTTATTTTATGGGCAAATTCTTATCAATTTAAGAAATCCGTTATGAAGTTGTGCTTGACAGTTATCATAGTTATTTGAACTAATTCTGGATGAATGTACAATTAAACTATTATTCCTTTGACTGTTAGTAGTATAATTAGACTGTTTGAGAAATAGTATAACTGGACCGTAAATGGTAGATTGTTCCAGGTTTAAGTTGTCACACTGAAACATTTGGTAATGCTGTACAATGGATTTCAATGTTTAGCAGTTAAGTTATCATCTAAAACAAAGGGCATTCATGTTAGTAAATTATATTGGAACGAAGTCTGTATCTGAAACTTAAAAATTAGTTATAAAACAAATTCTTGTATTTTATGATATAAGTGAAATGTTTGGATTGACAAAATCATAGACTTAAGTAAAGAAAAAAAAAATTTTAGTGAAACATTAAGCATACCAGCAAATTGTTCGGAAACAAAAAATGTGGGCTGATTCTTTAAATGGGCTACAACACATAACAAATAGGCCCAATACTATCATAATGCAGAGATTTCGAATTGAGCCTCATACGCTGTTGTAACGTTATTATAAATTGATATAGTCTTAATTGCATCTTTATAATTGTTGTAGTTATGTAAATTGTTATAATTTTGCCAATAATACAATAATTAGTCATAATAAATGATTAGGATCTTTTCTTTTCTAGTGACAAATAAAGTAAAAAATATAGATTGCTTTAGGATTGACCTTTAATAAAATAATGAGACGAGCCTCGCCGCACTAAATACACGATTGTGGGGCCCTCGATTAATTGTTATATAAAATTAGACTCGGAAGGACCGTTTAGTAAATTTCACGGTTTTTTTCCCAAATTTAATCAAGACGATAGACTCTTTAGGCAAGATTTTAATAAAATACATGCCTAATTATGGGTGCGCATTTATGTGACCCAAATCTTACTCTCGGCGAAACTGAAATACATTAAAGTCACAGGCGTACTGGTTACGGTGTGACTCGAAATGTGTTTTCGTGACGTCGCAATTCTTCTAAAAATAAAAGCGGAGCATTAAAAAATACATAGTTAAAATATAAAGAAATCAGATAAAAGCAAAAAGTGCAGTTGAGCGACCGTGCTAAAACCACGGAATCCGGGAGTGCCTAACACCTTCTCCCGGGTTAACAGAGTTCCTTATCCGGTTTTCTAGTTTCGCAGACTATATTACAAAGTCATAAATTTCCTCGGTTCGGGATCAAACCGGTGACTTGGGACACCATTATTTTCCCAAGTGGCAACTCTGAATCTAATAAATTGATCCCGTCTCGATTGTCCTTCAATTGGAAAAACTCCCTCGTACCCCCGCGGGTGCGGAAAAAGGAGGTGTGACACATATCGTAAATTACATCTCAAGCATCTGTTTCTACTATTAAATTCAAAGGCAAGACGTGAAAGTAGGTAAAATGACCAAAATGCCCTTTAGTCCAACATCTTGAAATCGAATTATTTTTACATTTTCAGAACCCTCGTACTCTCGCGAGTCTAACCATACAAAAATCTCCCAAATTATAGGTTAAATACCCACTCAAAACTCAATAGTTTAGCCTATGAAGTTTCACCCAATTTTTTAATATTTGATGCTCATTTTGAATTTTAATGATGACTATATAATTATGAAATATAACTAGAAGGGATTAAAGAAACTTTACCCAATAATATCCTCTTCAAAACCCTCTCAAAATCACCTTTCCCCGAGCTCAATTTGATTTTTCTGACTTTTGAATACTTACCCTCGAAATCTTTATATTTGAACAGGGATTTCCGCTTCTGCAAACAAATGACCGCTTATGCGGTCCCGCTTATGCAGAGAAAGAGTCGCTTCTGCAATTTTCACTAAAAATCCAACATCCACTTCTGCAGATCAATAACCCCTTGTGCGGATTTAAGTCGCTTCTGCTGTTCTGATAACAATCCAAGACTCCGCATCTGCGATGCCTGGAAACTACACCCAAACCCGCTTCTACGATGCTAAGGCCGCTTCTACGGTCCCCAAGCCGCAGAAGCAAAAATACTAGAAGAGAAGGTATCAGCTGCTGCAACACATAAAAATTTTCTCCGTTAACCCCCCCAAAATCATCGCAAGGCCCCCTAGGACCTCAACCAAAAGCACTAATAACACCTAATACCTCATTCAGACTTGTACCAATCCTTAAACCACCTAAATCAAAACCGGAAACTCGAATTAAACAACGATTTGAGCCTAAGAACTTAAGTTTTATCAAAATACACTTTCGATAAAAAACCTAACCAAAACACATCCGAATGACCTAAAATTTTGCACACACATCCCAAATGACATAACGGAGCTACTGCAACTTCTGTAATTCCAATCCTAACCACGGATCAAAAACTCACTATCGGGCCGGAATCTTCAATAATTCACACTTCGATGTTTCAAGCCTAAATGAGCTACGGACTTCCAAAATACATTTCGAACATGCTCCCAACCTCGAAATCGCCTAACAAAGCCAACAGAACCATCAGATTTCCATTCCTAGGTCGTCTTCACACTATTCTGACTACATACTATTTTTTAACACTTATGCTCTCATTTAGGGACTAAGTGTCCCAAAGCTCTCCGAAACTCAACACCGAACGTCCCGACAACCAAATAGCAGAATTGAACTTATGGGAAATATTTAATAAGGGATCGGGGCATTAATTCTTAAGACAACCAGCCGGGTCATAACAGTCGGTCTAAGAACTACCTTGTAGAACATACCCTTAAATCTCAATGGCACATTTTTATCACACAAGACACTGGAAGCGAGTCTCCACTTCATCTACCCTACTCCGATAGAGTGTGTGACATCCTCATCTATCTCCCCATCCTTCAGAATTATAGATCCAAGATATGTGAAACTCTCTCTCTCTCTCTCTCTCTCTCTCTCCTGAAAATGACTTGCGTATCGAGATTCACATCCCCGTCCGCCTCCTAGGTAACACCGCTAAACTTCCACTCCAAGTATTCTATCTTGTTCTACTCAACTTGAAACCCTTAGAGTCCAGGGTATGTCTTCAGACCTGCAGCCTCTTGTTAATGCCACCTCGTATCTCACCAATCAAGACTATGTCATCCGCAAATAGCAAGCACCAAAGCACCCCCCCCCCCGAATGTGACATGTCAAAGAATCCAACGCCAGGGAAAATAAAAACGGGCTAAGTGTTAATCCCTAATGCAACCCCATCTCAACCGGAAAGAACTGTGAGTCTCCACGTGTTGTCCTAACTCGTGTCTTAGCTCCATCATACATGTCCTGAATCACTTTAATATACTCTACAAGCACTCCTCTATCCTCCAAACATCTCCATAGAACCTCTCTGGGACTTTGTCATAGGCCTTCTCCAGGTCAATGAACACCATGGGTAAATACTTCTTCACCGCCCTAAACTGCTTCACCAATCTCCTCATTATATGGATGGCCTCAGTGGTCGATCATCCCGCTATGAAACCAAACTGGTTCTCAGAAATGGACACACACCTCCTCAGCCTCCCTCCAATCACCCTCTCCACACTTTCATCGTACGGCTTAACAACTTAATACCCTATACTTGTTTCAGTTTTGGACATCCTCCTTATTCTTGTATAGTGGGATCATCGTACTAGGCCTCCATTCTTCCGGAATCTTCTTCATCCTAAAAAAGACGTTAAACAACCCAGCAATCTATTCTAAGCCCTCGTTACCCACGCTCTTCCAGAATTCCACCAGGATCTCATCCGTCCCTGTCGTTCTATGATCAATGCCAAATCAACACTACGCAATGGTTGGAAGAGCAAGTAGTAGTAGATTTTACCTGAATAGTGCTGCGTGGTCGAATTTCTACAGGGAGCTAGTAAGAGAGTTAAAATGTGTGTCTAGCCTAGAATTACTGTTGTGCTTCTAATATCACTTCAAATATTTTTGGGTTTTCTTTCTAAACTACTTTTGTAAAACTAATGATTAAAACTAAATTATGCTAGGAGAATATTACTAAGTTGTATTTAATATGGAGAAAGGAACTAGGATCATGACACTACCAAGGTGGCTAGCTAACGGGTAGAAGTTACTAAAGGGAGATTGATATATTTGGGACTTATGCTATAACTGTTGCACAATTGTATTCATTCTCAAACCTCTCGGTAGAGAAAATAATTTTTCCCAATTGACTCTTCGAGACCAATTGGGTAGGCCAATTTGACCACGCAACTAGGGTTCAAGTAGGGTAATTACTCTCTCGAGGTTTAACCTGTTAATTGGGACTACCATTCTCATGGGTCCATCCCAATTCCTTTTTGGGTCAACTTTAGGGTCATATACTCTCTTTCTTAAGAAGAGTTAGACCCGCCAAACTTTGAATTCATGTTTGCAACCACAAATTCTAGATTGAAACACAAAATTAACCCAAATAACAAACACTCAATCTCAATCTCACCCTAGAATGCAACACCCATTAACAACCCACACTAGGGTTGAGCCACAACCCTAGATAATGTGTTTAGCTAGACATAATTAAAGAAGAAATAGAAGAAATAGATGATGAAATAAACATATTAATTGACTACTAAGTAGAATCTACAATAATGAAGAGTAGAAGTGGCGAAATGGAAATAATATTTAGTCTCACGAGCGCAGCTGTGTTCAGAACATACAAATATAACCTAAAAGTGGTAAAATATTCTATTTATATCGGGCTAAAAAAAACTAGATAAAAATACCCCTGCGGAGTTAGCATGAACCGCACAAAAAGGTAATGCGGCCGCGTTGGTTCTTGGATGCTTAAAATCTCATCTCTGAAGTTGAGGACCGCGGACCATGCAGAAATATAGTGAAACCACGATGGAAGATAGCGCGGACAAGGCAATAAGGCAGCACGGCCGCGTGGGCCAAATCTCCAGTTCTCTTATTCTCATCCACGTGGACCGCACTGATATGTAGTGCGGTTGCGTGGGCTTTTAGCTTGCACTTGTGGGTCTCTGAATCTTACTGGCGTGGACCGCACAGAAGTGTAGCACGGTCGCATGGCTTGCAACAGCAATTACCCAATCTCTGAATTTCCTAGCGCAACTGCGTGGCATATCAGTGCGGTCCATGCTAGGCCTTCTTGTTCCTCAACTTCACTTGGTCTTTGACACTTGGGCAGGTTTCGCTCTGTTCTGAGCCGATCTTTGACATTTGTCACCTTGTCACTCACACTTGCAAAATCCTTATCCCCAATTTCTTCATATAGACGACTAAACACCACGATCTTAGCTGTAGTAACCGCCAACTTCGCCTCCTTCCTAGCCTTCTTATACACCTCCATGTTAGAACTCTTCCGCCCCTCATTCATACTCTCTACTAGGTTCAAATATGTCGCGTTCTTGGCTTCCACTTTCCTTTGAACCTCTTCGTTTCAGCACCAGTCCCCTTAATGGCCACCAAATAAACCCCTTGAGACCCCTAACACCTCTTTTGTCGCTTCTCTAATGCAATTTGCTGTCATAGACCACATACAACTTGCACCCTCGCTACTCCACCAGACCCTCGTAGCCAATAACTTCTCCCCCAACTCATGGGCCTTGTCCTTAGTCAATGCACCCCACTAGGTATACCAGACATAGCCCTCTTCTTCCTCTTCCACGTGATCTCTAAGTCCATAATCAAAAGCATATGCTGGGTCGTAATATTCTCACTTAGGGTGACCTTGAAATCCATGCATAAACCTCTATCACATTTTCAAAGAAGTAGATAATCAGTCTAGATCTTGGTCATCGCACTCCAAAAAGTTATCAGGTGCTCTGCCTTCTTGGGGTAATACAAGTTAGCGATCACCAACTCAAAAGCTTTGGCGTACTCCAGCAGCGAAGTACCTCCACCATTTCTATCTCCAAAACCGAAGCCACCATGTATATATCTTAATAACAAGTATATAGTTTGATTGACACCCTAAAACTCAAAGTTTAAATAGTTGCATTGGTCGATTTGGGGGATGGGCGAGGATGGGGGAGGGGAGGAGGCACTATTTGACTTTTAGTGTACTATCTAGGTACGATTGCCACCTCAACATTTGCCCACATTTTTATTCGATAGTGATGCTTCCGCCACTTTTAAATCCTAGGTTCGCCTCTAATTAGACCGGCATTCTTAAATAAAGTTTTTGAAAGTAAATAATTAGCTTTAAATCTTCAACACATATAAGATATATTGTGTTCAATTAATCTTTTTCACTATATCAAAAAGAATAAATAAGATTCATGTAACCATACTAAACCATCCAAAATTGGTTAGAGTGTATTGGAGAATATTACACATGAAATTAATCATGTGGCTGACATGGCAATACACGCGGGTCACTAGAAAAGTGACAACTAGAGAAGAGCATTGAAAAAGACACGAGTCTTAATAGATACGAGAAAAACACCCCACGGGATGAGAAGAAATGGTTGCTCGAGTCTCTTTAGCGATTTAAAGATGCATCGGCGACATGGACCAAGACAGTAAAAAGGGCAGATTCATTATGTCTTCAATTAATGAGCATGGATGATTACAAACATTACAAAATCTTCATAAAACAGTTATAATTATCAATTATAACATTTCATTAGTGTCATTAATGCTCAAAATAACTCAATCATATAAGGAAAAAGACGTTGTACTTGGAGATCACTATATAAGGGAAAGAAATGCCATATGTACGAATACATTCTTATTATTATTGAAATATAATTACTTTATTTTGCTTTCTATGGATTACTTTGATATTTCATATTCTAATTTCCTTTCTTATTACAAGAATATTTATTTTCTTGATTATCAGTATCCCGAGTACTTCTAAAATAGGTTGTGACCGAAATTCCTATTTTTGATTAAACAAATTGGTTCCGTTATCGAAAATCTGATAATCTATTCACTTTCCAAATTTTTTTCTAAGAAAAAACATGTCAACTGCTAATGACAACAACCAACAAAATCAGCAAACACCAATTGAACCAGCAAAATGAATAAGAGGATGGAACTCCAGTCCCTTCACCACGAAACTCTCCACAACAATCCCGAGAAGGGTCACCCGACAAATCTATATCCCATGATGACCAACATGGGGATGAACAAGCTATTGATGAAGTATTAAAGAAATTAATCACATAACAGGTCAACAATGCTCTTCAAGCATTTGTTAGGGGGTTACCAACTGTAACACCAACTCCACCTCCTAATAACACCGCAACCATAGAAAATCCATGCTCGAGACTTGCGAATTTGGGTAGTGGAGGAACTCCCAACGAATCTCATGATGGAAGGTCAAGTATTCCAATTAATTCTAATTTACAAAGTTTAGTACTAACTTTGCAGAAACAGCTCAAGGAGTAGAACTATCGCATATAGCAGATACCAGGTGTTTCGCCTATAATCAAAGGAGTGGATATGGATAAATTATATCAATAAACCTGGAAGCCAAGTGCCTCTCTTTTTCTTATTCCAAAAAAGTTTAAGATGCCCGATATCCCTAAGTACGATGGGATAATCGATCCACGTGATCATGTAACTGCATTTAAAAGTAGTGCGAAGGGCAATAACTTTACCAAGCAAGAGATTAAATCACTACTGGTAAAAAAATTCGGTGAAACACTCATCAACGGAGAACTAATATGGTATTCTCTTTTACCAGAAAATTCTAATGATTATTTTGTTGAGCTTGCAGATTTATTTATAAAAGCACACTCGGGAGCTCAAAAGTTGAAAAGAGGATGGAAGACATCTTCAAAAAAAACATGGAGATACGAAGCTACCCAGGGAATTCATGGATAGATTCCAACGTGAAAGAATGATGTTACCACGTGTACCTGACAATTGGGCGGCTATGTCATATGAAAGTAATCTAAAAGAAAAAAGCTCAAAAGTCATGAGGATACACATAGAGAGCTTACGATAATTTCCTGCAACAACTTGGAATGATGTTTACAACAGGTATAGCATGAAGCTGCAAATAGAAGAAGATACTATCACTCAATCACGAGGGGATGAAAGAGTAAGTTTGAGGCAACCAAAAACTAAAAAAAAGTCCGGTAAGAACAAGTATAAACCTTACGTGGGAAGCGAGAACGAATTCACTTTCAAAACAAGAGAGCTCGAGGTATGATTCCAGATCAAGGGACAGGGATTTGGATTCGTCATCCAAATTTGGAAAGGAGCGAGACACGTGAGATACGCGGGACAACGACAAAAGTTCAAAAGTGAAGATTGGTGGTTACAGTTTCAATGTTAGCACATATAAGTTGGTAGCTATTTTAAGAAGCATGGGAGATTATGTGCGGTGGCCAAAGGAAGTGAGATCGAATCCAAATAGAAGAAACCCAGATTTCTGGTGTGAGTTTCGTAATAATCACGGTCACAAAATAGTAAATTGTATACTGCTACAAGGTGAAGTAGAGCACTTATTAAAACAAGGCTACTTAACCGTTTTGTTTGGTGAGAAGGGTAAATAAGCATATATGAAGAATAGACATGAGCCACCAAAACCTCCGTCACCAAAGAGAATGGTTAATGTCATAAGCGGAAGGGAGGAGGTCAATGGCGTGACCTACATGACTGCAAAAAAGGTGTCAAAAATCATAGTTACCCACAAAAGTGAGTTCACCAAGTTTGGAAGAAGACAATATAACATTTGATGATGAAAACACAAAGCGCATGTTAATCCTACATAATGATGCACTGGTAATATCTCTACTTGTACATGATACTAATGTGAAATGAATTTTGATTGATCTAGGTAACTCTGTAAATATCATTCTTATAAGAGCGGTAAACGAGTTGCAAACTGATGATAAATTGGTACTCGAAGCATGTACCTTACCTAGATTTGACAATTCAAGCGTTATTAAAAAAGGAGGAATAATACTCACCACATTCGCAGAAGAAGTAGTCAAAGATACAAAATTTTAAGTGATATATATGGACATGGCGTACAATATAATCCTTGACAGACCATGGATTCATGAAATGGATGTTGTTCCGTCCACTTTACATCAGGTTAGTAAGTTCCATTTACAATAGGGAATTAGAAAAATTCGTGGTGATCAACAGGCTCCAAGAAGTATCAATTTAGTGGCATATTCAAGCATACAAAATGACGTTGTAGATGAAAAATGGAAAATATAGAATTCAGTTGAGGGTTTAACAACTCAAAACTCAACTGAAGATGGACAAATGGATGTAGACTCGAGGCCTGATACTATTCAAGAGCCATAAGAGAATGAAAACATCAAAACAACAATTGAGGAACTCAAAGAGCTGATATTGTTTATACATTGGCCACACAGAAAAGTTTACATCAGAACTAACTTGAGCCCATAGATGAAAAGTAAGTTAATTGAATTTTTAAAAGCTAAAGCAGATTGCTTTGCTTGGTCGCATTTAGAGATGACATGTATACCACCAGAGGTGATGTCCCATAAGCTGAATGAAGATCTAACATATACACCTATCAAACAGAAGAAGAGGAAGCAATGATCCTTCAAAAACCAGGTGATTCAGGATGAGGTACAAAGGCTTTTATAAATTGGGTCTATCCATGAGGTAAAATATCCTAATTGGCTAGCTAATACTATAGTGGCACCCAAAAAGAATGGTAAGTGGCGAGTTTGTGTAGACTATATTGACTTAAATAAAGCTTTTCCTAAAGACTCATTTCCTCTACCATACATAGATCAACTAATTGATGTTATTACAGGGCACGAATTGTTGAGTTTTTTAGATGCTTATTCGGGATATAATAAAAAAAATGGTTCCTTCAGATGATGAAAAATTTCTTTTATTACAGACAGGGGGCTTACTATTATAAAGTCATGCCCTTCAGTCTAAAGAATGTTGGGGCCACGTACCAGAGGTTAGTAACACAAATGTTTCAAGAACGTCTGGAAGAACCATGGAAGTCTACATTAATGACATGATAGTCAAGTCAACATAGGTAGGGGATCACATCCAACATTTGTCAAATACTTTTCAAATTCCGCAAATTCAATATGAAATTAAATTCTAGAAAATGTGCATTTGGCGCGTCTTCAGGTAAGTTTTTAGGTTTTCTAGTTTCTAACCGGGGAATTGAAGTAAATCCAGTGCAAATTAAAGCCATTGAAAAAATACCTCATGTACTCACAAGAAAAAAAGAGGTACAAAGATTGACTGTTAGGATTGCAGCTCTGGAAGATTCATTTCAAGATCTTCAAAAGAAGCATTAAATTTTTTTGGTGTTGAAAAAGCAAAGTCAGTTTTAATGGACTAAAGAATGCCGACAAGCCCACAAAGATTTGAAGTTATTTATCAAATCCTCCTCTACCGTCTAAACCAGCGGATGGAGAAAGACTATTTGTATACCTTACAGTTACGAAAGTAGATTTAAATGCAGTTTTAGTAAGGGGGATAAAGGTAAACAATCCCTATTTATTATGTCAGTAAATCTTTATTAGATACTGAAACTAGATATCCGCATCTAGAGAAACTTGCTTTATCGTTGGTCATGGCAGCTAGGAAATTGAGACTGTATTTTCAGTGTCATCCTATTTTCGTAATAACTTCATATCCTTTAAGGAATATTTTGCATAAGCAAGAATTTTTAGGCAGATTAGCCAAGTGGGTAATAGAATTAAGTGAATATGACATTATTTATCAACCTAGAACAACAATAAAATCTCAAGTTTTAGCAGACTATATCGCAGATTTTAATTCAAAAATAATTCCTGAAGTAGAAAAGGAATTATAAATTCTTACTGGAGCTAATCCAGGTACGTGGAATTTATTTACTGATGGCATTCAAACGTCAAAAGGGCCAGTTTGGGTATTGTCTTAATACCGCCTTCAGGTGAAAGTATAAGACAAGCAATTAAGTGTTAACCTATTACTAACAATGAAGATGAATACGAAGCTATAATTGCAGGTTTGGAATTAGCACGAGAACTCTCCGTAGAGAAAAGCGTGATTAAAAGTGACTCTTAACTAGTAGTCAATCAGATGCAGGGGACTTACACTGCTAGAGAGGCACGAATGCAACAATACTTGAAAAAGGCACGAGAACTAGTTAGGCAATTCCAGTCATGGAAGATCATGCAAATAACCAGGGAAGAAAACTCAGAAGTAGATGTGTTGGCTAATCTTGCTTCAGTTGCAGAAGTAAAGAGTGAATATAATGCTATTGTAATACAATTATTTCATTCTGCACTTGACCAGGATAAACACGAGTCAAGCTTTAATAATTTAATCTTGAATTGGAGAAACGATATTGTTAATTTTTTTGCTGTGTAGGATCGTACTTGATGGTAAGAAAGAATCTGAAGTGCTTCGACGAAAATCTACTCGTTACTGCTTAATCCGAGATAATTTATATCAAAAAAAGATTGGCGTTCCTTTAGCAACGTGCCTTGAACCCAATCAAACATAGTACATAATGATAGAAGTACATAAAAGACATTGCGAAAATCATATGGGCGAAATATCTTTAGTTAAAACACTAACCAAGGCAGGATACTAAAAGCCAAAAATAGAAGAGGATGCAGAACATTTTGTAGCCAAGTGTGGTAAATGTCAATGATATGCCAACAATATACTTCAACCTGTAAAATTACATAGAGTTATTTCCTCATGGCCATTTATGAAATGGAGAATGGATATAGTAGGACCTTTACCACAAGCTAAAAGAAAGGTACGATTTTTATTAGTGTTAACAGATTACTTTTCAAAATAGGTAGAGGCAGGAACATCCAAACAAGTATGAGAAAAGAAAGTAAGAGATTTCTTTTGGAGAAATATTATATGCCGGTTTGGAGTTCTAAAGGAAATCGCATGTGATAATGGCCCATAATTTATAGGCTCAAAAATCACAAAGTTATTTCAAAGTTGGCAAATCAGACAAATAACCTCTTCACCTTACCATCCTATGGAAAATGGACAACCTGAGTCAAAAAATAAGATTATCATCAATAATTTGAAAAAGAAATTAGAAAACTCAAAAGGGAATTGGCCTTAGGAATTACCAGTAGGGTTATGGGCTTATAGAAGCAAAGCAAAAACATCCACAGGAGAAACACCATTTTCACTTGTATATAGTTCGGAAGCTTTGATCCTAGTTGAAATTGGAGAGCTTGGCACGAGATTCACATTGGCAGCGGAAGAGTCAAATAATGAGTAGTTAAGAAAAAACTTAGACTTACTCGATTAAAAAAGAGAAGTAACTTTAATACGAATGGCAGAACAAAAGCAAATCACAGAGCGGTACTACAACACAAAGGCTCACCTCAGGTACTTCAAAATTGAGGACTTCGTTCTTAAAAAGGTTTTCCAATCTGTGAAAACAACCAAAGCAGGAAAGTTAAATCCAAATTGAGAAGGACCTTATAAAGTTTGAGGTATCGCTAGAAAAGGTGCCTACGAGTTAGAAACCATGAATGGCAAGGTTCTACCCTCGAGTTGAAATATTGTTCATTTGAAGAAATACTATTTCTAAGCAAAAGAAATACCTACAGCCAGGTATCCCTCAATTATGATTTTTATTTTGTACAATTAAAATTATCCTAATAATTTTAGTTGACAGGCAAAAGCCAGCCCACACCAAATGATGATATTAGACCTGAAGACACGCAGAAGTAATATAAATCTCTAGGGTTACAACAATTCTGATGGAAATATAAAGGGATAAGCAGTCATCATCCAAATTATATATTATTTCGAGTCCTGTACTTTTTTGCTTTTTCAGTAAAAGGAACACATGAAAGGAATAATCAAGTGCTCGATATTTCATACTTTAAAGCTCAAAGGCTTGGGATATATATATATATATATATATATATATATATATATATATATATATATATATATATATATATATATATATATATATATATTGTATGTATATGAAAGCAAATAAGAGTGGAAAAATCAGAATTCAAGTCAAGTTTAAAGTCTACCCAACAAATTGAAAGTTAAGAGCAAATTTACGAGCCAAAAATGCAAGGATGATTCAAAAACCTGTGAAGAATACACTCATGGATGTAAATTTCAAAATCTTACGAATGTTTAGGTTAAAGGCGATATATAATCATGGGTTGCAAGATATACCTTTGAATTTTTAAAAATTTATTGTAAAGAATACAGTTATGAAAGAGTTATAGATGATACTTAAATATATGTAAAGTATTATATAATTTCAAAGTTCGAATGACACAAAACTTTCCTTGTAACGACCCGGCCGATCGTTTTAGAAAATTACGCCCCAATCCCCAATTTAACTGTTTCCCTAAGTTCATTTCTGCTATTGTGGTTTGCCGGGAGAGTCGGTTTTGAAATTTAGAGCATTTTGGGACACTTAGTCCCTAAATGAGAGCTTTAAAGTTGGAAAATGATCCGTAGCCGGAACAGTGTTAAGACAACCTCGGAACGGAAATCTGATGGTTCCATTAGCTCCGTTAGGAGATTTCGGGGTTGGGAGCGCGTTCGGAATGTATTTTGGAGGTCCGTAGCTCAATTAGGCTTGAAATGCCGAAATTTAAAATTTTGGCGAATCCGAACGATAGGTGACATTTTGATCCGAGGGTCGGAATGGAATTCCGACAATTCCTGTAGCTTTGTTATGTGATTTTGGATATGTCCGCAAATTTTCAGGTCATTCGGACGTCGTTTGGTTGGGCTTTAGATCGGATGTGCAATTCTGAAAGTTTTAAGAAATTTAGGCTTGAATTCGATGTGAATTATGGGTTTTGATGTTGTTAGACGTGTTTTATGATTGGAATAAGTTCGTATCATGTTTTGGAGTAGGTTGGTGGTTTTCGTTGGGGTCCCGGGGGCCTCGGGATAAATTCGGGGGGTCCAAACGGACCATTTTGGTGACAATTGCACTGCTGGTTCTGCTGCAATATTGCAGAAAATTTTTGTGTTTCGCGATCACGAAGCTGCTCATACGATCGCGTAAGAGGAAATTATTGGGCTCTGCGATCGCGAGGGGGAGTCTGCGATCGCATAGGGTGAATTTGGGAAGCTCTGCGATCGCGAGGTTGAGTCTGCGATCGCGTAGGGTAGCAGAGTGAGAACTGGGAGTTGTTCTTCGCGAACGCGACGCGAGGGATGCGATCGCATAGGGTGTTAATCGAAAACAGTGCGATCGCGGTCGAGGTGATGCGATCGCGTTGAATAGCCAGGTTGATCACTGCGATCGCGTCCAGGACCACGCGATCGCGTAGAGGAAAATAGGCTGCCCATGATTTTGTGCATCGCGATCGCAAGCCCAGTGCTGCGATCACGTAGAGTAAATTGGCCTGGCAGTGACTTTAAGTCCAGAACATTTCACTTGCGGCCAAACAAACAAAAACCGCCATTGTTGAGCTCCAAGAGAGGAAATTGAAGGGGAAACGCTGGGATACCATCGGGAAATCATCGGGGGTAAGTTTCTTGACCTTAATTCGTTGGTTTATCATGAAATCCGTGATTATTTCACTGAAAATGAGAGATTAAAGGTGGGTTTGAGCCCTAGGCCTAAATTTTTGAAAACCTTTGATTTGAATGGGCAAACGGAGTCCGATTTCGATAAATTATATATGCACGGACTCGTGTCGAGATAAGGAACCCGAATATATAACTTTCGTAATTTTTCGAGAAGCGTACCGAAATTCGGGTTTAGGAAACTTGTGGGTTTTGGTGTATTTTGAGTTATTTTGATTGGGAATGCCCAATTGGCCTATTTTGATGTGATTCTATTGATTTTTATCAGATACTATACCTGTGGAGGCCGACATTCGCGGCAAGAGAATTGTCTCTTAGTGGTTTTTCACCGGAGTCGAGGTAAATGGCTTGTCTAACCTCGTGTGGGGGAACCTTTACCCCTAGGATATTATGTGATAGTTTAAATGCCTTGTACGCGAGGTGACGGGTGTGTACATGCGCTGGTTGTTGTAACTCACTTTACTTGAATTGTTCAATTCGTGATATTCCTGGTTCTTAATTTATTTAAATTGTGAGATTTACCTGGTATTCGTTAGGGAAGCATGATTTGGTAGATTTATCTGTCTAATTACCTAATTGTCCTACTTGAACTTCTTGATAATTGTTGGCACTAGTCCTCGGTGAAGTTGTAGTTAAGCATATTATGTTTTCTGTGAGCGTTTTCTTTATTTGTTGTGTTTGTGGACTGCGGGTTCAATTCCCGGAGATCCAAGGGCTGCGGGTTCGATTCCCGGAGACTCGGAGTTTATTGATATATTATTGAGATACGGACTGCGGGTTTGATTCCCGGAGATCCTGAAATTATTGAGATACATCCTGAGGTATTGAGACATGGGCTGCGGGTTCGATTCCCCGAGACCCAGAGATACCGTTATTGGGACTGCGGGTTAAATTCCCATAGCTCCTGAGTTATTGGTAGGGACTGCGGGTTCGATTCCCGGAGATCCTGAGTTATTGATATATTATTGAGACATGGGCTGCGGGTTCGATTCCCGGAGACCCAGGGGTACTGTTTATGGGATTGTGGGTTCAATCCCCACAGGTCCTGGACTTGTTAATTGAGTTGTTACTTGTTGTTAGTTTACTTGTAGATGGTTGCAGTAATCACCTTATTGTTTTTATTTAAAGATTATTGTCATTTAAACTGCTCATTATTGTTATTGCCACTTTATTATTGATTTCTCTCAGTAGGGCCCTGACCTTCCTCGTCACTACTCCATCGAGGTTAGGCTTGGCACTTACTGAGTACCGCCGTGGTGTACTCATGCTACTCTTCTGCACACTTTTGTTGTGCAGATCCAGGTAAATCAAGACAGGCTCATACTAAGTGATATCAGCAGCACATTTGGAGACCTCGAGGTACGATCTGCTACGTCCGCGGATCCGGAGGCTCTCCTTCTATTCTAATAGTTTTGGTAGATGTTTCTCCTTCCCTTCGTTGTTTAGATACTCTTTACACATAGAGCCACAGTTGTATTTCTCTTTTAGTCTATGTTATCCGTGGGATTCCGGGTCTTGGTGGTGTTATATACAGTGTGTTCTTGATGGGTGTATGTGCCAAGCGGCACGGATTACACTTTATTTATATTATTCCACTGTTATCTTATCTTTAACGTTCATAACTTGGATATTCCGCAATGTGTTAGGCTTACCTAGTCGTGGGGACTGGGTGCCATCACGACATGTTCACGATTGGTGAACTAGGGTCGTGATAAGTTGGTATCAGAGCTCTAGGTTCGTAGGAGTCACGGGACACGGACCGGTTACTTAGATTCTCACTGATCGATACGGAGACGTCTGTATTTATCTACGAGGGGCTATGTAACTGTTTAGGAAACTCTTCAATTCTTTGAATTCCTTATCGTGCGCCATTTATTCAGTTGGAGCCTATGTTATATGTTCTTTTGCATCCACTCGTGTATTGAAATTTCGCATTCGGTATCAAGTATGCGCCGACGGTTCGTGACGCTGCAGAGAGATCTCAAGGGAGTCAAGAATTTACTCAACCATTGTTACCGCGTGTCATCCATATCGATAATGCAAGAGAATTGAGAGATCTTCAATTGTGCACATGGGGGTGCACTAGGTTCGACATTCGATTGATAAGTACGGTCTTGAGAAGGTTTACTTAACTGCCTAATCGTCAATGGTAGAATCACAAGGTGGATGTAGATCTAAAGATAGTTGGTGGTAATAAAGACTATATGGTTCATATGAGATATCTATTTAGTAAAGGATTCAGTCAGCAGAGATACTGGGGGGGATATGAGTTTAACTGTCTTAAGAAGGACATGTGCCAAACAAATGTCTTGGGTTGTCTTATGATGAAGACGTACAAATATACCTGTTAAACGGGCCGGGTTGGACCGGTTCCGGATCGCCCCAGACCGGTAGAAACCGGAACCGGCCCGGACCGGTGGCAAAGGGGCCGGGTGGGCTGGGTTTTTATGGGGTAGGGGTTAGTTCCGAAAAAAAATTTTGAACGGGTAACCGGAACCGGGTAGGCCCGGTCCGGCAAACAGTAACCTTAACGGTTAAACCGGCCCGGCCCGGCCCGGTTCAACGGTCAAAAATTTTTTTTTTTTTTTTTAAAAACAGATATATGGGGCCCAACCCAAAGGCCCAAACGGCTAGAATAAAAAAAATCAGTTGGCCAACGGATCTATTTAAGTTTTGGCCATTTTTCTTTAATTTTTAACACATCTTTAATTTACGAATGTAGCCTTATGTAAATCTATAAATACCCCCCCCTTCTTCATTTCTCACTCAAAATTCTCATCTCAATCTCAAATTCTCTCATTCACCTATTCTCTAATTATCTAGTATTTTATCATTCGGGTTTTGAACTTCAAGTTGGAATATTGGCTTGACGTTTGTTCGGGGTAACATCGGAAATTCGGAATTGCATAACCAAGTGCTCCAATTCGGTGCACTCCCTCCAACTCTTTCTCTTGTTAATATTTTAATTGCATATTTATTTTGAGCTTATTTATTCCTTAAATTTCACAATATGTTTAGTGCTGCAAAAAAAACGTGTAAAAAAGTTACTGATAAGGGGAGTAAAAGTAGAGGTAATTCTTCAGCATCTGGTAGTAATAGCCCAATATCTATTGTTCCCGAAACATCGCCTAATGAAAATATAGATTATGATCAATTACAAGAAGATTATGGAATAGAAGATAATGAAATAAGAATTGAAGAAGAGATATCTGCTACACCTACTAGTGCACCTAGTGCTGGGGTAGGTAGTGTTGGAGTTGATACAAGTGGTGGTGGTAGTGGCACTAGTGGTAGACCACATACGGCTCCGACGACTAATCGTAGAAAAAGAAGTAAGGTTTGGAATTTTTTTTGAATTAATTGAAGGTTCTGATAGAGTTAGATGCAAAATTTGTAAAGTTTCATTTAAACATTTGATTGTAGGAAATTTAGGGGGAACTGGAACGCTTAGTAGGCATATGAGAGCTGCACACCCGATAGAATGGGGCCTAGATGGTGATGATAGTCAAACAACTATTAACCCTACTACTGGAGAGTTACTAGATGGAACTATACATATTTATTTTTAAAAGTTTGCTATAAATATAGATATCCAATAACTGAAGTTGCTAATGCACATTGTACGAATTCAACTGAAGAAATCAAGGACATGAAGATGTTGATCGCCCAGAAGACGAGGAACTTGGAGATATATTAACAAGTGGTCACCCATCCGAATTTACTTATTGTTATTTGTTCAAGTCTTAAAAGATGTAAACATTCAATTTGTAAGTTTCAAATTTGAGTTATGAAATATGAAATAAAAGAAGCACTTGCAATTTGCAGCAAGTGCAATTTTTCTCATATTCCTTCTATTCTTTAATTTATATTTTAAAGTAATACAAATTCTTAATATAACTTGAATTGAAACTTTAAATTTGAAATTCAAAGTTAAAGTGTTAAATTGAAACTTTAACATTTTAATTTTGAAATTCAAACTTAAAATCTTAAATTGAAACTTTAACAA
The DNA here is from genome assembly GCA_032618575.1 of Nicotiana noctiflora. NCBI lineage: Eukaryota > Viridiplantae > Streptophyta > Magnoliopsida > Solanales > Solanaceae > Nicotiana > Nicotiana noctiflora. Next base: position 61,877 of record JASVEL010006839.1, on the reverse strand, counting down.
TTTAAGTTTGAATGTCAAATTTAAAGTTTCAAAAATCAAACTTAAATTCTTAAATTGGAACTTTAATTTTGAAAGCAAACTTAAAGTCTTATATTAAAATTATTATTTAGAAATTCAAACTTAAAGTCTTAAATTGAAATTTGAAACTTCAATTTTTAAATTTCAATTTCAAACTTAAAGTCTTAAATTGAAACTAAATCATCTAACTTATTTTTGAAATACAAACTTAAAGTCTTACATTGAAACTTTATAAGTGCACAAGTATCATTTACTTTGTGTTCTTTAAATAAATTACAATAGTTATACAAAATTTAAAAAAAAAAAAAACACGTTAAACCCGGCCCGGCCCGGCCCCTTTAACCCGCAACCCGTACGGGTCAATTTTTACCCGAAAAAACCCCAACCCGTTATACCCGTTAAGGAAGAGCCCGGAACCGGCCCGGTAAAGAACCCGTACGGGGTAAAACAAATTGGACCCGGACCGGCCCGGCCCACCCGTTAAACACCTATACGTACAAATGATAAAGGCTATTGTCATGGATTAGCAAGATGTATCTTAAGGCTTCGTGCAAAGTGAAAGGATTTCACTATCAACGATCAAATTATGGGTCATGTGTCATATCAGATTTGGCCTGCGATGTATTTAGGTACTATTCAAAAAGTTCTTGAAAACTTGCGGATGGGCAAGAGTTGAGGCTCGTATGGCATGATGCTGGGACTTTAGATGTTCCCGTGTCCCTAATAAACTCTGCATTTTATTATCAGCAGGGGAAATATTTGACAAAGGCTACATGGTGCTTCGTAGGCGTGTGAGAATCATAGTATGTTTTAAGATGTTGTTGGAGCGGGATGATGTTTGGTTGTATTGGGATGAGGTCATACCCCATGATGTTAGAGTGCTAATAGAGCACATGTGGTTATATTCGTTGGATCAAGTGAGTTGCAGTTGAATAATAGTAAATGACTTGAGAGAATGGTTCTAATGTGTTCGAGAGTCGTGTAATAGTGGCTTTGGGTTAAGTGGGAGAGTTCTACCGCTTAAGATTGGGTTGCATGGTTAATTACCTGTGTGAGTTCTGGATATTAGCGTATTAATGGGTTATTGCAGCTACGAAAAAAGACCATGAGTGGTAATTTGAGTATATGAATTGTTGAATGCATGTTATGGTTAGCCTTACTGGCTCATGTTCAAACTTGAGGAAAGATTCATGATTTATGCCTCGTATAGGTGCAGGCTTCGCGGGAAGTGATTCCGCTGGGTGCTTTATCAAGAGGGTATTCATATGTTATAAACATTCAGTAGAGTTGGTTGCGTACTGGGCCAAGTCAGGGCCGGATGGTTCTCAATAAGCGGTCCTAGTGAATTCAAGAGGTAAAGTGTGGTGCATGATAATTCTGAGTCTATAAGTACAGTTGAGGCTCAAGCTTTTGAAAAAAAAATGTTCTATGATGTTATGACTTGTGGCATAGCATTTGAGAGACATGAAATGGTCGTCATTTTTGAGATAGCATGGCCTCATGATTTAAGGTCACTCGGGGTGAGTGCGGTTGGAATAAGTTAGGTATTGAAGGGAGATATTAATATTTCTAAGGCAATCAAGGATAAATTGGAAGGAAGTAGATTGATTAGCCATAGTTGAGTTGGCATATTGGTGTCAATGATCGGTTCATGCAGCGTGATCGAGTTATGCATGTAATTTGTGGCGGTGCATTTGAGGCTTGTCGGCCGCTGTGATTGGTGTTATTCTGAAGTATTCTTCTGTTAGGGTCTGTTATGAGTAGGCGGATCTTGGAAAGGGTTATGGTGGCTTGGACCACTACTTGGAGATTGGCATATTTAACGGTTATGAGAACTCGCCTGTGTGTTGCTATAGTTCTCCTGAAATAAGTTAAATAGAAATTCTTATGTGATGGAGTATTAGCCTATCGTCAGTTCTAGAGTTGTGATGGAAATTGTGTCTATCGTATATCGGCACGTGAGGTGCGGGGAGTAGTATGAAATTTGAAGTAAGGACCAAGGTCACAGTTTGGTCAATGAATGTGATATAAAGAGCTCGGATAAGCAGGAAAGGAGTTTCAGTGTTTTGAGTAAGATGAGTATGAACGTCAGTATCACTTGAGATCGGTATTCTGTGAGAAAGGCTTTGCATCCCGGTTAGGGACTCCTGATCGCTTTTCAGTGTGAGTGTAGCCGGTGGGTTGACTGTGCAGGCCCGTTTAAGTATTCGGAAGATGGTGGGAGCTTGTCCCACAAGAAAATTGTATAAGTATGACATGTAGTCACTTGATTGGTTAGAAATTTAAACCAATTATGAGGATTTTGATGATATCATCCATTGAGAACTTATGCCTGGAAGGCACTCTGCTTATTGGGTTATAGACCTGTGAAATACTATTGACTTAGCTTGGCACGACCAGGATAGACTTAAGGTCGGTGGATAGATTTAAATGTGAAAGTGAGCCTTGCATCAGGCCGGTTATGTTTCTTCCAGCAATACGCCCTTTATGGAGGGATAGTCGCGGTCTTATTTTCACGGTTAGTTAATTCATGTAAAGATATATTGCACTGTATGAGTGTGAGATGGCTTGGTAAGTTCCTTACGTGTTGGGGTTCCGCTCAGCGGTGATGTTATATGAGCATGATGGCTCTTGAGACTCAGATCTTATATCGCACCTCAGTTGTGCTTGAGTTCATAGCCTATAGCGCTATATGTTTTCATTGAGTTTGATATCATGCACCTTCGTGTGCTTATGATCGATATTCAGTATTTTGATGTGACGAGCTATTCAGCTCGACATATGACTCCTTGTGTTTATTGGGATCGGGTGGCACGCCGCCATGGTTATATTGTTGGGATCGGGTGGCATGCTGCCATGGTTATATTGTTGGGATCGGGTGGAACGCTGCCATGGGTATACTGTTGGGATCGGGTTGCACGCCGCAACAGTGTGATGTTTATTTCAGGTGTCCATAATTGCTCTTATGTGTTCTGTTTCCTATTTTTCTGAGGAAGTCCATGTTAGTGTGAGAGTTGAATAGTTCTCTCTAGTGTTCTCCTTCCTTTTGTATCACGTACGAATTAGTGGATTACTAGCACATTGAGTCATCTTATGGGACTTTTGATTATGTCTGATATGGCTTATCGCCTGAGCAATTCGTACTGGGTGAGATGAGATTATGTGATTTGGGGTCAGTGCAAACTGATTATATGAAGTATATTATAGAGGAAAGAATCATCCTCTGGTTTAGGACAAGGTAATGGATCCTGTCAAGAGTATAGACCCGATGAATTGTTGATTCAGTAGTTGGTTATGGATATCGGGACATCTCTTCCGTCGTGTCAGTATTGTAAAAGTTGGAATGAGATCTATGTAGATCGTGAGGTGCAATGGGAGCATCTGATTCGTTGAATTTTTGGCTAATTTGATCATAAAATATTATCGTGGTCCTGTGGATTTAGTGTTGCAAGGTAAGAATCTAGCAAGGTTATGCAATCATGTTTGAGGATGGCGTTTGAGGAATATTGAGTGATCTCTTGATGAAAACAAGCCTGACATAGAACTCCGGATGTTGGAATTAGGCTCTAAGACTTAATTGTTGAACAAGAGGGAATATCTTCAGATTATATCAGGCTAATGTGCCCAGCTGAGTCCTAAATCTATTGGCCCTTTTAAGATTTTGAGACGTGTTGGGGAGGTCGCTTATGAGTTGGCCTTACCTCCCAGCCTAACCGGAGTCCATCCCGTATTTCATGTCTCCATACTCCGGAGATACCATGGTGACCCGTCGCATGTGTTGGATTTCTTTTCTGTTCAGCTAGACAAGGATCTGTCTTATGTTGAGGAGCCAGTAGCCATTCTAGACAGGCAGGTCAGAAAGCTAAGGTCAAAGAACATCGCTTCGGTAAAGGTTCAGTGGCGGGGTCAGCCGGTCGAGGGGGCAACTTGGGAGACCGATCAGGATATGCGCAGCCAGTACCCCCATCTTTTCACCACTCTAGGTGTGTTTTCTATGCTCGTTCGAGGACGAACGAATCTTTAAGTGTGGGAAGATGTAACGACCCGGCCGGTCATTTTAGAAAATTACACCCCAATCCCCAATTTAACTGTTTCCCTAAGTTTATTTCTGCTATTGTGGTTTGCCGGGAGAGTCGGTTCTGAAATTTAGAGCATTTTGGGACACTTAGTCCCTAAATGAGAGCTTTAAAGTTGGAAAATGGTCCATAGCCGGAACAGTGTTAAGACGACCTCGGAACGGAAATCCGATGGTTCCATTAGCTCCGTTAGGAGATTTCGGGGTTAGGAGCGCGTTCGGAATGTATTTTGGAGGTCCGTAGCTCAATTAGGGTTGAAATGCCGAAGTTTAAAATTTTGGCGAATCCGAACGATATGTGAGATTTTGATCCGAGGCTCGGAATGGAATTCCGACAATTCCTGTAGCTTCATTATGTGATTTTGGATATGTCCGCAAATTTTCAGGTCATTCGGACGTCGTTTGGTTGGGTTTTAGATCGGATGTGCAATTCGGAAAGTTTTAAGAAATTTAGGATTGAATTCGATGTGAATTATGGGTTTTGATGTTGTTAGACGTGTTTTTATGATTGGAATAAGTTCGTATCATGTTTTGGAGTAGGTTGGTGGTTTTCGTTGGGGTCCGGGGGCCTCGGGATGAATTCGGGGGTCCAAACGGACCATTTTGGTGCCAATTGCACTGCTGGTTCTGCTGCAATATTGCAGAGAATTTTTGTGTTTCGCGATCGCGAAGCTGCTCATGCGATCGCGTAAGAGGAAATTATTGGGCTCTGCGATCGCGAGGGGGAGTCTGCGATCGCGTAGGGTGAATTTGGGAAGCTCTGCGATCGCGAGGTTGAGTCTGCGATCGCGTAGGGTAGCGGAGTGAGAACTGGGAGTTGTTCTTCGCGAACGCGACGCGAGGAATGCGATTGCATAGGGTGTTAATCGAAAACAGTGCGATCGCGGTCGAGGTGATGCAATCGCGTTGAATGGCCAGGTTGATCACTGCGATCGCGTCCAGGACCACGCGATCGCGTAGAGGAAAATAGGCCGCCCATGATTTTGTGCATCGCGATCGCAAGCCCAGTGCTGCGATCGCGTAGAGTAAATTGGCCTGGCAGTGACTTTAAGTCCAGAACATTTCACTTGCGGCCAAACACACAAAAACCGCCATTGTTGAGCTCCAAGAGAGGAAATTGAAGGGAAAATGCTGGGATACCATCGGGAAATCATCAGGGGTAAGTTTCTTGACCTTAATTCGTTGGTTTATCATGAAATCCATGATTATTTCACTGAAAATGAGAGACTAAAGGTGGGTTTGAGCCCTAGGCCTAAATTTTTGAAAACCTTTGATTTGAATGGGCAAACGGAGTCCGATTTCGATAAATTATATATGCACGGACTCGTGTCTAGATAAGGAACCCGAATATATAACTTTCGTAATTTTTCGAGAAGCGTACCGAAAGTCGGGTTTTGGCAACTTGTGGGTTTTGGTGTATTTTGTGTTATTTTGATTGGGAATGCCCAATTGGCCTATTTTGATGTGATTCTATTGATTTTTATCAGATACTATACCTGTGGAGGCCGACATTCACAGCAAGAGAATTGTCTCTTAGTGGTTTTGCACCGGAGTCGAGGTAAGTGGCTTGTCTAACCTCGTGTGGGGGAACCTTTTCCCCTAGGATATTATGTGATAGTTTAAATGCCTTGTACGCGAGGTGACGGGCGTGTACATGCGCTGGTTGTTGTAACTCACTTTACTTGAATTGTTCAATTCGTGATATTCCCGTTCTTAATTTATTTAAATTGTGACATTTACCTGGTATTCGTTAGGGAAGCATGATTTGGTAGATTTATCTGTCTAATTGCCTAATTGTCCTACTTGAACTTCTTGATAATTGTTGGCACTAGTCCTCGGTGAAGTTGTAGTTAAGCATATTATTTTTTCTGTGAGCGTTTTCTTTATTTGTTGTGTTTGTGGACTGTGGGTTCAATTCCCGGAGATCCAAGGGCTGCAGGTTCGATTCCCGAGATCCTGAGTTATTGGTAGGGACTGCGGGTTCGATTCCCGAGATCCTGAGTTATTGGTAGGGACTGCGGGCTTAATTCCCGAGATCCTGAGTTATTGGTAGGGACTGCGGGTTCGATTCTGGAGATCCTGAGTTATTGATATATTATTGAGACATGGGCTGCTGGTTCGATTCCCGGAGACCCAGAGGTACTGTTTATGGGATTGTGGGTTCAATCCCCACAGGTCCTGGACTTGTTAATTGAGTTGTTACTTGTTGTTAGTTTACTTGTAGATGGTTGCAGTAATCACCTTATTGTTGTTATTTAAAGATTATTGTCATTTAAACTGCTCATTATTGTTATTGTCACTTTATTATTGATTTCTCTCAGTAGGGCCTTGACATTCCTCGTCACTACACCATCGAGGTTAGGCTTGGCAGTTACTGAGTACCGCCGTGGTATACTCATGCTACTCTTCTGCACGCTTTTGTTGTGCAGATCCAGGTACATCAGGACAGGCTCATACTAAGTGATATCGGCAGCACATTTGGAGACCTCGAGGTACGATCTGCTACGTCCGCGGATCCGGAGGCTCTCCTTCTATTCTGATAGTTTTGGTAGATGTTTCTCCTTCCTTTAGTTGTTTAGATACTCTTTACACATAGAGCCACAGTTGTATTTCTCTTTTAGTCTGTGTTATCTGTGGGATTCCGGGTCTTGGTGGTGTTATATACAGTGTGTTCTTGACGGGTGTATGTGCCAAGCGACACGGATTACACTTTATTTATATTATTCCGCTGTTATCTTATCTTTAATGTTCATAACTTGTATATTCCGCAACGTGTTAGGCTTACCTAGTCGTGGGGACTGGGTGCCATCACGACATGTTCATAATTGGTGAACTAGGGTCGTGACGTTCCTCAAAGTTGTTCAAAGAAACGTGTGCGTTCCTGTTTCTTCTTTCGTATGTTTACACCATTATGAAGTTGAGATGTCTTCTTCATTAAGTGTCTTTCATGAAAGGGCCCTCTTTTATAAATCGTGCTTATTTCGAAAGGTCGCGAAGTACTAAAGAATTTCTAGTGCATAATAAAATAGTAGTATAGAAACTCGAAATAAAATATCATAGAAGTTGAACAAAAACTTAGAAGATGATATTATAATAACTTGGTTAAAACTAAGTATGAAGTTAGTTCCAACCAGATTATCTTATAGGAAAAACCCCAAAACAGACTATGGGTAAGATTTTCCAAAACATTGCCTCCAAATGGGACCAGGGGTAAACCTCCAAATGTTCCACCAATAAAAAAACAAAGAAAAACTTCAATCTTTTTCGTTTTCACTATGGGAAAATATCTGGACTGGTAGGATGGAGAGTGGCATCATTACCAAAAGGAAGAGAAACTTGAGCAGGAGAAGGTTGAGAAATAGCTTCACCAGGAGTGATTTCATCACCTTCGGAATACCAATCTCAGGTGAAGAAAAGTTTTGACTCTGCTAGGTCTTTTCAATCGTCTCTCTAGTCTTTCAATCTCAACATCTAAGTCAAAGCCTTCCCGGCCTACTTCTATTAATGTTTCGAGGCGAGTGTTCAAAAAATCCCAGCTAACATCAACATCGGCTTTATCTTCAAAGGCCTCATAGTCTTTTTTCCATTGCTCAACCATAGCTCATAGTTCATCCTTCTCATTCAAGGCAGCATCATAAGAAGCCTATATGGGGAAAGAGACCTCTTTATAAATTTAACCTTGTATGAAGATACATGAAGATCTTCTTGAGTTTGTGTGAGCATTTGAACAAGCTACCAAGAGTAAGCTTCTTTTTGGTTTAGCAAATCCTTTTAGCTTCTAATTTCTTCAGAAGCCTTAGAAAACTGCTCCGCAAATGAAGACTCAAGAAGATTCTTATCTTTTACCGTCTAGTTGGATAAGGCTCACTCAACCGCTGGTTCAGCTTCCATAACCTTTACTTGCTGCTCTAAGGTACACTTTTCTTCCTCTAAATCCTTCATTTCATGTTGAAGACCGTCGAGCTACTTTTTTGAATTGTCTACCCCAGTGTGATAATCATTCATCAACTTCTCCATGTGGAAAATCTTTTTCATCATCTCCATACAGATGAGATTGAACTACATAATGACGCTTTCAATTTTTCATAGAATCTCCAGAGCTTTCCTAGCCACTATAGTTTTCTTTTTTATCTTCTTTTGTATGAAATTTGGTTGATTTGCATGAAAAGAAGAATGTGATAGAAGTAAAAGAAAAATCACGTAAAATAAAAAGACAAGGTTTATACCTTCAAAGATGAATGCACAATATCATTCATCCATGTTAGAGAGTTGTGACTTTCCATTTTAGACTTCTCAACTCGGCCAATCTGTGATTTCAACCATACGTCAGCTTCGCCTGATTTCTTCAAAATATTACCATCTGCAGGAATCTCGATGGTAACTTGCTTCACCGCCCTACTGCTACTAGAGGAACCAATTTCAGCATGGCACATTGTGGCAGTAGAAGCAGTCGAGGAAGTCAACATAGCCACGGTTGGAGTAGTGGGAGCAATAGCAGGTATGGGCAACGGAGATTTAATTGGAGTAGATAAAGGAAAGAGGCAAGAGGCGTTTCCTCAGAAATAAAGCCAAAGCTTTCTTCATCAAATCCACGAGAAAAGAGTCGTTCAGTAGAGTCGCGGGGTGTTGCAGGTGTCTCTTCATCAGAACTCATTAAGGTAGAACTCTCAGCCACGAGCATGGGAACAGAACTAATAGGGGGAGTAGCTTCGTCATCTGAAATGACCCGTCTTCTTGCTTGTCGCTTACGAACCAACGAGCCTTCATCTCTTTCCTCTTCATCTACTGAGTTATGTGGTCTATCAGCTTTTCTTTTTAACAAGGAACGGAAGATTATCTCTTGAGCCTTTGATAGAGAGAGCCTAGAAGCAATGATTGATGTAGCACTCACACCCCGAATGGCAAACCCTAATAAAGAAAACGGTTAATAAGTTCCAAGATAAACATGAAAATAAAGAAAAAAGTGAAAGAGAAAGTTACTGTGAGTCTTAACTATCCATCCAAAGGTATTTCCAGAACCTATCTTCCACTGGGGAAACTATTAATAAATTTTTTACCCAACCACGGAAATCAGAAATTTCCTCAACAGTTCCCATGGTTGCTGAAAAAGAAAAGTAAAATAGTTACGAGACTACAAGTTCTTTAAAAAACGAGAAACAAAAGATTGGAAGAGAAACTTATGTGTAAAGTTCTACTTCTCAGGGAAGGGCATGTTTTCTTCACCTACTAACCCACTTGTAAGAGCAGCAATAAATTGAGTGTACCAACTACGATCTTTGTCGTCTTCGGGGCTAACCAAAACCATCTTACTTCTCGACACGAGAGTAACAACCCCATGACAAAATAATTTGGGAGAGCAAAAATGAATAAAATGGTAAAAGGTGAAGGGTAAAAAATCTAGATTTGACAAGTATCTAAGGCATGACACAACCCTTCATACAATAGGACCAATCTATCCTAAACACACACCAAAGAAACGGCAAAACTCAATAATAACCGGATCAATAGGTGGCCTAAAACCTATTCTTAAGGGATATGTGTGAGCACATGATTTTTTCCCCAAGCAAATAAGTCCAAAATAAACATATAAAAATAATTTTTGCCTGAAATTTGTTGATTATTATGTGGACGTATCAGTGTTTGTTTTTATTTATTGAAAATAAAGTAAAGAAAATTAAAACAAAAAAATACAAATTAGAATTAGTTAGAAAATACCAAAAAGATATGATAATTACTAGGAAAGTTAGAATATCAAAAAAGAAAATACAAAATACAAGGGATAAATACATTGGGAATAAATATGGAAGAAAAAATACAATACAAGAAAAATACAAACAAAAAGATAAATACAATTTCAAAATACAAAACAAGGTATAATACAAGAAAATACAAAATATAAGGTATTTGGGCCAAAATCACAAATTCTAGCCCAATTAATACCCAAACAGACCTAGCCCAAATGAATTAACACCGGCCTATTATATACAAGACCAAACAATGATGTTTCAATGAAGAAGATCTGGACCATTGATAATTGAATCAAATGAACTAAAATAAACGGTTGCCTAGAAATTAAAACGACACCGTTAATCAAAACAATCAAGGCCGTCCAATTAAGTAATCCAACGGACAAAAGGAAAGCCACATTTAAAACATACGATGTCGTTAAGGCAAAGTAATTACACCGTCTATCCAGTTGATCTAACGGATGAGAGGAGGGCTTCATTTAAAACAAACGACACCGTTTAGTGGCCAAATTAATCCTGGCCACTCATTCAATCTAATCCAACGGCTGAGAACTAATATCACACGTTTAATATATATCTCTATAACCCTCATCCATTTCATTCATTTTACACTCACCCATTTCAGAGACCAAAACCCTAGCCGCCCCTATTTCCCTTCCCCTCTCCACACAGGCCACCGGAACCCTACCGGTGGTCTACTACTGGTTATCTTCTCCGGCCAAACCTCTAACCCCTGAACCTCCCCCTCTTCCTCTATCACCCCATCACACTAGCCCCATCCAAATCCTCCTCTTCCTCCCCAGATCTTGATGAACCAGCTTCCGCCCTTAACACCCTAAGACCTTCCTGAACTCCTCTTTCACCCCATCTAAACCCCATCCATCGAATCTTAGCCCATCTTTTCGAATATTAAAAACTATTCCGTCGGAACCCTACTTCAGCGGATACACCCCAAACCAAAACCTTCCCAAATCAAACCCTAGTCCTTAAAATACTCTTTTTTAACAAAAAACGAGACTCCAAGAGTCTATTTAGAAGATCAACCATCAAAAGAGACTCAGGTCTCTGAACAATCAGAAAATCAAAAACCAAGAAGAAAAAGGAAGAAAAATAAAGAAAGATAGAGGAAAAGAAGAAAAAAAGAAGAAAGAAAGAAAAAGGAAAAACATCAGAAAGCTAAGTAACCGTGAACCCATTTGTTCTCTCTACTGTGCTTCATGATATTCTTCTATCTTCGGTTATTTGTTAGCCTAGACCTATTGCATGTTAGAGAGTCTTTTTTGTATACTTGAAATCGACTGAGTACTATTTTGTTCTGATAAAAGTCACCTGTTGAATCATATGTTGTGTAGTCGTTCAATGTTCTTGTTTGATAGATCCTTTTTCATTTAAATATTTTTATTAATTAAGATTCAACCATTATCAAATTGTTTCTCTGAATTCTGATTAATTAGGGTTATATTTGCAAGATTATTTGAAATTAACTATTATTGCAATACAGTTTAATTTTTGGTTCTTCTAAACTTCTGAGTACTTAGTCGTATTAGGGCTATGTATGTAAATTCTTGACATGGCTATTATTACAAAATAGTTTGACTTTTGACTTGTAAAAAGTTATTTGTGGCTATTTTTGTAAGGTAGTTAGTTCTGAAAAGGGTTTGCTTAGTCTGAATTGGTTAAAATATAAAGTCAAAGTCTCGGGGGTTATTTATTAAATACTGTTGACTACTCAAGGTCTCAATTAAACCTAAGGCTGGTCGGGTAAATACACATAAGATACAGGGTGTAAAAGGGGAATGGAAAATGGTAGTCTGAAAATAACATAGAAATAATAAGGGCATAAAAGACAAATGGGTAAGGTTTTGATGTAATTAGCTGAACAATAAAGGGTAATTCAGGCATAGCTAAATGGTAAATAGGAAATAAACCTTAACAAGTGAGGGTAATAAAGGTATTAGCGCCTGAAAAGAATGATAGAGAATACCCTAGAACCTTCTAGCAGGGGTTCAAGTGTATTCCTATCAAAATAACTTAGACTAAACTGAAATAAATCAAAAAGAGTAGAGGTGAGAAATCGGAATATTTAATTCAAATTTTTCTCCCATTCTACTCTATAAATAAGCCCCATTAGGCCTTATTTCAAAGGTTTAGAAGATGTAACATACTAAAATACACTAATACACACTGAAATACTACTACTGTTTCATTGCTGTTAGCTTGCATAATATTTTGGTCTTATGTTCGTTGTTCTTCATCTGTTGATTGGATTCGGTGGTTTTTCTACATGCTTTGGTTGAATTTGCTGGGTTCTCTATTCTAAAGTCGTACATGTTGCTGTGTTAATCTGCTTCTATTGTTGTTGATACTTGGTTGCTCTGCTTATCGCTGATTTTCTTCTCCTTCACCCTTAGAACTCATTGTTTCTCTCATTTGATCGGGTACACTACTACCTCTCAAGAATGTAATCGAAATGCGTTGAAGAAATGAAATGCTAATTAATTTCAATTTGCAATTGTATATCTGTTTTTTTGTTATAGTTGTAGATATTTAGATTTTATGTAATTCATTAGGATTTGGGTTGTAATAAGGACTGGACAATACAAACATAATTCAGATTTATAGTAGTAGTAAGTAATGTAGGAAACACATTAATAGGCCACTCAAAAGGATCACCTAGATCTAAATTCGAAACTGGTTAAACATAGTTAATTCACTTATAGATTTATGATTACTCTGAAAATCAGACGTGTAATACAAATACTTAGATATTTTGTCAATTAAATTTTGAATCAGTATCGATTAATTCGAAAAAGCATGATTTAGTTGAATTTTAAGATCGTGTTAATGTCTTAGCATTATTGAAACTGGTATCTATGAAACTTATGTTAAACTTTGTGATATGGCGTAAAAATAGTAATATGAATATGAATGAAGCGCAAATGGTAATCTGAATGTGTTTAGTTGAAGGTTTATAATAATGTTCTCATTTAAGCAAAACAATAGAGAAATTCTGTATTGTGTAACAGCAACAAGTTGATTAAACTAGTGTTAACGTTCTTAGCTGACTTTTGATATTGAAACCAATAGTATTCGAACAGAAATCAGCATTAGTAAATACAGTTAATTGCTAATAACTGAATAATATTTGCCTGTAGACCTGTTCGTTTATTAAAATGTTAATCTGTCTAAGATTTAGCAGTGGTTTGGGCCTGGTATTAAATAGAGGCCCAGACCCAGTCGAAATGCTCTTGAGCCTGTGAGAACAGATCCAAATAATATTGACTGGGCTTTAATTAGCCAATAGCACTCTGGTGCAGCCCTGTTAAGCTAATCTAGATTCCAGGGCCAATAATGTGTAATAGCCTGGATTCAAACAATTAATTACACAAAAACTGCTAATGAACACTTCTATTAAGGGAAAAACAATATTAGAGCACATAGTACACGAATAGGCCTACCGTCTTAAAATGAAATGGGACGAGCCTCGTTACAAGATAAAATGCACGGGCCCCCCAAATAATAACTATAAAACTTTAGACCCGTTAGGATAGTTTACACAATTTACGATCTTTTCCAAATAACAAGGATAGACACCGTTAGGCATAATTTAATATACATTCATTTGAATGGGTGTACATTTATATGACCCAAATCCTACTCTCAACGAAGTCGAAATATATTCAAGCCACAGGCGTACTGGTACGATGTGGTCGAGGATATATTTTTACGACGTTGCAAATTCGTAAAATTCAAAAGCGGTATACTTGCACATGATTAAAATATATAAATTGAAATTAGATAAAATCAATAATAACAGTTGAGCGACTGTGTTAGAACCACGAAATCTGGGAGTGCCTAACACCTTCACCCGGGTTAACAGAATTCCTTATCCAGATTTCTAGTTAGCAGATTGTAACAGAGTCAAACTTTTCTAGGTTCGGGATTAAACCGGTGACTTGAGATACCATTATATTCTCAAGTGGCTGATCTAAAAATTTGAATAACTAATCATGTTCCGACTGTCCTTAAAGTGGAAAAACTCCTTCTACGCCCTCATGGGTAAAGTGTAGAAATACACTGTCACGACCCGGATTTCCCACCATCGGGGGTCATGATGGCGCCTACTAATGGAAGCTAGGCAAGCCAAATATTAATTACACCTTCATTAATTACCAAATTCTTATTAAGACTTTAAAATTAAAAACATATAAATTACAGCGGAATAAGCAAACTTAGCGGAAGACTTAGTCATTCTTATCAAATATGATAAAGAAAACCCAAACATGATACACTACCCAAGACTGGTGTCACAATACTCACGAACTTCTAAGAATAATACACACAATTGTCTGAAAGAAACACAAGCTGTTTATCTCGAATACATGAGATAACAGAATGAAAAACATAAATAGAAGAGACAACGGGTTCTGCGGACGCCTGCAAGGCTACCTCGTAGTCTCAGTAGTTGGAAAATCCACAAATCGCTACTGCCGCTGCTGCTGTCCGTAACCTGTATCTGCGCAAAAAGAGCGCAGAGTGTAGTATCAGCACAACCGACCCCATGTGCTGGTAAGTGTCTGGCCTATCCCGGCGAAGTAGTGACAAGCCTAGGACCAGACACCCACATAAACCTGTGCAGTTGCAATATATATATATATATATATATATATATGTACATATACATGTACAAAAACATTTATAAGGAAAGACTCTGCTCTAAAATAACAGTCAATAACTCGTGATATCCAGAATAATCTAGTCAACGGAATAAATCTTACTTTCATGTCTCAATTCCTTTTTCATTTCATATCTCGTGGTAGGCGTACCACCCGCTCCCAACTATCACAGTAATTATATCTTGTGGTAGGCGTACCACCCGCTCCCAAATATATCAATAGATTATATCTTGTGGTAGGCATACCACCCGCTCCCAAATATATCAATGGGCTACCGGCAACTATGGCCAATGCCAAGATTTAAATCACTTTGTGGTCGGCGTGCCACACGATCCCATTTCTTATTATATAAGTGGTCGGCGCGCCACACGATCCTAATTCATAAATATATATATTACCGGCATTTAACCAATAATCTCTGCATCAACAATGTTTATAATTACCGGTTTTGAACCAATAATTGATAATAATTCAACAATTTATCTCCATTACCGGTATGACACCAATAACTCTTAATCAACAATATATACATAACTAAATTCCAATTCCTTCAAGCTAGGATAGAACAAACACTTACCTCGAAAGTTTACGAACGATTCAATCCGTAGCAATGCCTTTTCCTTTCGAATTTGACTCCAATCCAATCGTATCTATACACAATTGATTAAAAATCATCAATTCTACTTAACAAACTAGTTCATATTGCTAAATATGATTTTCACAACATTCTGCCCGGAATAGTAAAAATCGACCCCGGGCCCACATAATCGAAACTCAAGTTTCGAACCAAAATAAGTTCACCCAATCTTCCATGAGTTCAAATATACAATTTGTTCTTAAGTTTAACTCCAACCCTTACTATACTCAATTCTCAATTTTTCTACCCATTTACACCTATTTAGGCTTAGGAATTTAAATAATATTGATAGAAAATGAAGAAAAAGAGTTAAGAATCACTTACCCAAGAAGTATGAAGAAGGATTGCTCAAGAATCGCCCAAGAAGCTGTGGAGAAGAGAAGGTTTTGGTGAAAATGGGATAAAATCCCGTAAGTGTTCTGTTTTGGGTATTAATTCACTGGGCGAAAATTTGCCCTTCGCGTTTGCGTGCACAGTGTCGCGTTCGCGAAGGGTTGGACAGAAATGGGTATCGCGTTCGCGTGGACACAGTCGCGAACGCATAGAAGAAAATCTGGGGACTTACAATTTGGCTTACGCGAACGCGTGGTGCCTTACGCGAACGCGTAGAAGAGGCAAGCCAGGCTCCGCGAACGCGGGAGCGTTCACGCGAACGCATAGAGGAAAAGGGCTGGGGTCCAAGTTGATATACGCGAACGCGACCATATGGATGCGAACGCGAAGAAGGGGAAGGAGACGCCTTCGCGAACGCGACCAGATGGACGCGAACGCGAAGAAGGAATGTCTGCTGCAGATTTTCTGCAGTTTTTCCAAGTCCAAAACCACCTCGATGCCTATCTGAAACTCACCCGAGCCCTCGAGGCTCCAAACCAAATATGCACACTAACTCAAAAATATCATACGAACTTGCTCGCGCGATAAAATCGCTAAAATAATATCAAAATCTATGAATTGAGCCTTAAAACTCAAGAATTCTTTCAAATTTTCATAACTTTCAAAATTTCCAATTTAAGGCTGAAACACGTCAAACGACATCCGTTTTCAACCAAACTTTACGGGAAGCGCTTAACCAATATATAAGACATGTACCGGGCATCAGAACCAAAATACGAGCCCAATACCAGTACTTTTTAATCAAAATTCAGTTTCATTTTCCTTAAACATTTTCAGAAAACAATTTAACAGAAAAATTCTTTTACCGGTGTTCTAGACCTCGGATTTCAATTCCGGGCATACGCCCAAGTTCCATATTTTTCTACGGATTTTCTGAGACCGTCAAATTACGGATCCGGGTCCGTTTACCAAAAATGTTGACCAAAGTCAACCATATCAATATTAATATCAAAATTCTTCAACTTTTTCACATATTTCACATATTTCAACATAAAAAATTTCCAGCTTTGTGCCCGGACTGTGCACGCAAATCGAGGCAACTATAAATAAGGTTTCAAGACCTCAAAAGCTCGAAATGATTAATAAAACAAGTGATGACCCTTTGGGTCGTCACATTCTCCACCTCTAAAACAACCGTTTGTCCTCGAACGGACAAAAGAAAGAAGTACCTGAGTCAAGGAATAGATGAGGATATCGGCTCCGCATGTCAGACTCGGATTCCTAGGTCGATGCCTCAGGAGGCTGACCCCTCCACTGAACTCGCACAGAAGGAAAACTCTTCGACCTCAATTGTCGAACCTGCCGATCTAGGATAGCTACCGGCTCCTCTTCATAGGACAGATCTTTGTCCAATTGGACAGTGCTGAAATCTAACACGTGCGATAGATCGCCGTGATATTTTCGAAGCATGGACACATGAAACACTAGATGTACAGCTGATAAGCTAGGTGGCAAGGCAAGTTTATATGCCACCTCTCCCACACGATCAAGAATCTCGAATGGCCCAATAAACCTAGGGCTAAGTTTGCCCTTCTTTCCAAATCTCATCACGCCTTTCATAGGCGACACTCGGAGCAATACTCGCTCCCCAATCATGAAAGCTATATCTCGAACCTTGCGATCTGCATAGCTCTTTTGTCTAGACTGAGCTGTGCGAAGCCTATCTTGAATAATCTTGACCTTATCTAAGGCCTCCTGAACTAAATCTGTACCCAATAACCGAGCTTCTTCCGGTTCAAACCATCCAACCGGAGAACGACACCGCCTACCATACAATGCTTCATAAGGAACCATCTAGATGCTCGATTGATAACTATTATTATAAGCAAACTCTGCGAAAGGCATGAATTGATCTCACGAACCTCCAAAATCAATAACACACGCTTGTAGCATATCTTCCAGTATCTGAATAGTCCTCTAGGACTGACCATCCGTCTGGGGATGAAAGGCTATACTTAGCTGAACTTGCGTGCCTAACTCTCGTTGAACCGCCTTCCAGAAATGTGAGGTAAACTGTGCACCTCGATCTGAAATAATAGAGATTGGCGCGCCATGAAGGCGAACGATCTCCCTGATATAAATCTCAGCTAACCTCTCGGATGAATAGGTAGTGTCAATAGGAACAAAATGAGCTGACTTGGTCAGCCTATCAACAATCACCCAAACAGCATCAAACTTCTTCCGAGTCTTCGGAAGTCCGGAAATGAAATCCATCGTGATTCGCTCCCACTTCCATTCAGGAAGTTCAATTCTCTGAAATAAACCGCTAGGTCTCTGATGTTCATACTTAACCTGCTGACAATTAAGACCCCGTGCCACATATGCCACAATATCCTTTTTCATTCTGCGCCACCAATAATGTTGATGCAAATCTCGATACATTTTTGCTGCGCCTGGATGAATAGAATACCGCGAACTGTGAGCTTCTTCTAGAATCAATTCTCTAAGCCCATCAACGTTTGGCACACAAATGCGCGCTTGCATCCTCAGGATCCCATCAGCATCTAAGGTGACCTGTTTAGCACCTCCTCGCTAAACCGTATCTCTAAGGTCATATAAATAAGAATCATTATATTGTTGATCGTGGATACGCTCCAATAATGAAGAGCGAGCGATCGTGCAAGCTAGTACTCGACTAGGCTCAGAAATATCCAACCTCACAAATCGGTTGGCCAAGGACTAAACATCCAAAGCAAGTGATCTCTGATTGACTGGAATATAAGCAAGACTGCCCATACTGGCCGACTTCCTACTCAACGCGTCGGCCACCACGTTTGCTTTTCCCGGATGATATAAAATGGTGACATCCTAATCTTTTAGCAATTCTAGCCACCTTCTCTGCCTCAAATTCAAATCTTTCTGCTTAAACAAATACGGAAGACTCTTATGATCGGTGTATACTTCACATGCTACACCATACAAATAATGCCTCCAGATCTTCAATGCGTGAATAATCGCCGCCAATTCTAGATCATGCACTGGATAGTTCTTTTCATGAATCTTCAACTGCCTTGAAGCATAGGCAATAACCTTGCCATCCTGCATTAACACTGCACCAAGCCCAATACGGGAAGCATCACAATAAACAGTATAAGGTCCCGTACCTGTGGGTAAAACCAATACCGGTGTTGTGGTCAAGGCTGTCTTGAGCTTTTGAAAGCTCGCCTCACATTCATCGGACCATTCAAATTGAACACCCTTCTGGGTCAATCTGGTCAGTGGGGTTGCAATAGACGAAAATCCTTCTACGAATCGGCGATAATAACCCGCTAACCCCAAGAAACTCCGAATATCCGTGGCTGATGTCGGTCTAGGCCAGCTCTTGACTGCCTCAATTTTCTTCGGATCAACCTGAATACCTGCTGCCGTCACAATATGACCCAGGAATGCAACTGAACTTAGCCAAAATTCACACTTTGAAAATTTTGCATATAGCTTGGCTATCTCTCAGAGTCTGTAAGGCCACTCTGAGATGTTGCGCATGCTCCTCCTGACCGCGGGAATATATTAATATGTCATCAATGAAGACTATTACAAACAAGTCTAAATAAGGCCGGAACACCCGATTCATTAATTCCATAAAAGCTGCTGGAGCATTTGTCAACCCAAAAGACATGACCAGAAATTCATAATGTCCATACCGAGTGCGGAACGCTGTCTTAGGGACATCAGATGCCCTAATCTTCAGCTGATGATAGCCGGATCTCAAATCTATCTTTGAAAATACCTTGGCACCCTGAAGCTGGTCAAATAAATCATCAATTCGCGGAAGTGGATATTTATTTTTGATAGTCACCTTGTTTAACTGTTGATAGTCAATGCACATTCTCATCGAACCATCTTTCTTCTTTACAAATAATACCGGTGCACCCCACGGTGAAACACTGGGTCTAATGAAACCCTTTTCAAGTAAATCCTGCAACTGTTCCTTCAATTCTTTTAACTCTGGCGGAGCCATACGGTATGGGGGAATGGAAATGGGCTGAGTGCCTGGAGCCAAATCAATGCAAAAATCAATGTCCCTATCGGGCGGCATACCTGGTAAGTCCGAAGGAAATACTTCAGGAAATTCGCGAACCACAGGCACAGAGTCAATAGAAGGAACCTCAGCACTAGAATCACGGACATAGGCCAAATAAGCCAAGCATCCCTTTCCAACCATACGCTGAGCTTTAACATAAGAAATAACATTACGGCTAGTATGACCTGAAATTCCTTTCCACTCTATACGAGGCAAATTCGGCAGAGCTAAAGTCACGGTCTTGGCATGGCAATCTAAAATAGCATGATATGGAGATAGCCAGTCCATGCCTAGTATAATATCAAAGTCCACCATATTTAGGAGTAATAAATCAACACGGGTCTCGAGACCCTCAATTACTATAATACATGACCGATGAACTCGATCAACCACAATAGAATCGCGTACTGGTGTAGACACATGAACAGGAACACTCAGTGGATCACTGGGCTGAATCAAGTACGGTACAAAATAGGAAGACACGTACGAATATGTAGACCCAGGGTCAAATAATGTTGATGCCTTTCTATCACAAACCAAAATAATACCTGTAATGACGGCATCAGAAGACTCAGCCTCTGGTCTGGGGGGAAGTGCATAACATCGGGGCTGTGCCCTACCACCCGGAGCAGTATCTCTAGGACGATCGGCTGCTGGCTGGTCTTTACCTCTATCGGTCTGAGCTCCACCTCTATGACCTCTACCTCCACCTTTATGCCCTCTACCACCGCCTCTGGCTGGCTGGGTAGGCTGTGGGGGAACTGGGGCCTGAATCATGGCACGAGAACCCTGCTGCTGAGATCTATCAGAAGCTCGAGGGCAATACTTTGCAATGTGCCTAAGATCCCCGCACGTAAAACAAGCCCTCGGTTGCTGAAAATAGCGAAGTGGCGGTGCACTGATAGGCTGCTGATCAGAGTAGCGTGGCTGAGAATTACGATCACCTGAAGCATCATGAGAAACCTGAAGAGCTGACTGATAAGGCCTAGGAGGATGGCCTCTATCATGAAAATCTTTATCTCCAGACGAGGTACCACTGAATCTACCCGAATTACAAGATCTCTTATCTGATCCATGTCTTGCTCCCTGCGACAGAGCCATCTCGATCCGGCGGGCTGCATTAGCCGCCTCCTGAAAAGTGATTTCAGTTCCTGCCCCCATGATGATCCCGCTGGCCTGGATAGACAATAATCCATCCACCAAGTCTTGGCGAAACCGGATAATCGAAAAGTAGCAAAGTCCACACCATTAGTCTCCACAATGCCCATAGTACGGAGAACTTCGTGGCAGCTGTATAGGAAATCCTGTGGATCCTCTAAAGGAGTGCCACTGAATGTGGTAGTGAACAGCTTGGTAAACCTGTCCAATCTCCATAACGCGTCAGCGGACATAGCTGCACCATCATTAGACGGAATCACAATAACAGGGCCGAGCTGCCTCAACTGGCTGAATCACAGGATCCTGAGCCTGGGGAATTACTGGCTCCGGAGTGCGCGTAGCAGGAGTCTGATTACCTCCTCCAGCCTGAGAAGTGGCTGGTGCTACCGGTAATAAATCTGCTCTGGTGATATGATCCATAAAACCTGCTATCCGGACCAAAGCATCCTGAAGATCCGGTGAAAATAAAATTCCACCTGGGACCTGAGCTGGGCCTACTGGAGCTGCTGGGGCTGGAACTTCCTCCTCGATATGAGCCTGAGGTTCTGTCACTCGGGCCGCTGCTCGGGGCTGAGCTCTGCCCCTACCTTGTCCTCTAGGACGACCTCGACCTCGGCCACTACCCCTAGCGGGAGCCGCCGCTGCTGGGACCTCGGGCTGCTGGTCAGTAGATGAGGATGCACGTGTCCTTACCATCTGCGGAAGAACAGAGTAGAAGTTCAATTAACATTTAAAAGATCAAGTCGCATGACTGGAAAGAATAAAGGGAATATTTTCCTAACTCTGTAGCCTCCGGAGGATAAATACAGACGTCTCCGTACCGATCCTTCAGACTCTACTAAGGTTGTTCGTGAGTTGTGAGACCTATCCAACCTAGTGCTATGATACCAACTGTCACGACCCGGATTTCCCACCATCGGTGGTCATGATGGCGCCTACTAATGGAAGCTAGGCAAGCCAAATATTAATTACACCTCCATTAATTACCAAATTCTTATTAAGACTTTAAAATTAAAAGCATATAAATTACAACGGAATAATCAAACTTAGCGGAAGACTTAGTCAATCTTATCAAATATGATAAAGAAAACCCAAACATGATACACTACCCAAGACTGGTGTCACAATACTCACGAACTTCTAAGAATAATACACACAATTGTCTGAAAGAAACACAAGCTGTTTATCTCGAATACATGAGATAACAGAATGAAAAACATAGATAGAAGAGACAACGGGTTCTGCGGACGCCTGCAAGGCTACCTCGTAGTCTCAGTAGTCGGAAAATTCACAAATCGCTACTGCCGCTGCTGCTGTCCGTAACCTGTATCTGCGCGCAAAAAGAGCGCAGAGTGTAGTATCAGCACAACCGACCCCATGTGCTGGTAAGTGTCTGGCCTATCCCGGCGAAGTAGTGACGAGACTAAGGCCAGTCACCCACATAAACCTGTACAGTTGCAATATATATATATATGTACAAAAACATTTTTATATATATATATATATACAGAACATTTATAAGGAAAGACTCTGCTCTGAAATAACAGTCAATAACTCATGATATCCAGAATAATCTAGTCAACAGAATAAATCTTACTTTCATGTCTCAATTCCTTTTTCATTTCATATCTCGTGGTAGGCGTACCACCCGCTCCCAACTATAACACAGTAATTATATCTTGTGGTAGGCGTACCACCCGCTCCCAAATATATCAATAGATTATATCTTGTGGTAGGCGTACCACCCGCTCCCAAATATATCAATGGGCTACCGGCAACTATGGCCAATGCCAAGATTTAAATCACTTTGTGGTCGGCATGCCACACGATCCCATTTCTTATTATATAAGTGGTCGGCGCGCCACACGATCCCGATTCATAAATATATATATTACCGGCATTTAATCAATAATCTCTGCATCAACAATATTTATAATTACCGGTTTTGAACCAATAATTGATAATAATTCAACAATTTATCTCCATTACCGGTATGACACCAATAACTCTTAATCAACAATTTATACATAACTAAATTCCTATTCCTTCAAGCTAGGATAGAACAAACACTTACCTCGAAAGTTTACGAACGATTCAATCCGTAGCAATGCCTTTTCCTTTCGAATTTGACTCCAATCCAATTTTATCTATACACAATTGATTTAATATCATCAATTCTACTTAACAAACTAGTTCATATTGCTAAATATGATTTTCACAACATTCTGCCCGGAATAGTAAAAATCGACCCGGGCCCACATAATCGAAACTCAAGTTTCAAACCAAAATAAGTTCACCCAATCTTCCATGAGTTCAAATATACAATTTGTTCTTAAGTTTAACTCCAAAACGAGGTCTAGATCGCAAATTCTTTGGAAACCCTTACTATACTCAATTCTCAATTTTTCTACCCATTTACACCTATTTAGGCTTAGGAATTTAAATAATATTGATGGAAAATGAATAAAAAGAGTTAATAATCACTTACCCAAGAAGTATGAAGAAGGATTGCTCAAGAATCGCCCAAGAAGCTGTGGAGAAGAGAAGGTTTTGGTGAAAATGGGATAAAATCCCATAAGTGTTCTGTTTTGGGTATTAATTCACTGGGCGAAAATTTGCCCTTCGCGTTCGCTTGCACAGTGTCGCGTTCGCGAAGGGTTGGACAGAAATGGGTATCGCGTTCGCGTGGACACAGTCGTGAACGCGTAGAAGAAAATCTTGGGACTTACAATTTGGCCTACGCGAACGTGTGGTGCCTTACGCGATCGCGTAGAAGAGGCAGGCCAGGCTCCGCGAACGCGGGAGCGTTCACGCGAACGCGTAGAGGAAAAGGGCTGGGGTCCAAGTTGCTGTACGCGAACGCGACCATATGGACGCGAACGCGAAAAAGGGGAAGGAGATGCCTTCGCGAACGCGACCAGATGGACGCGAACGCGAAGAAGGAATGTCTGCTGCAGATTTTCTGTAGTTTTTCCAAGTCCAAAACCACCCCGATGCATATCCGAAACTCACCCGAGCCCTCGAGGCTCCAAACCAAATATGCACACTAACTCAAAAACATCATATGAACTTGCTCGCGCGATTAAATCGCTAAAATAACATCAAAATCCATGAATTCAGCCTTAAAACTCAAGAATTCTTTCAAATTTTCATAACTTTCAAAATTTCCAATTTAAGGCCGAAACACGTCAAACGACGTCCGTTTTCAACCAAACTTTACAAGAAGCGCTTAACCAATATATAAGACCTGTACCGGGCGTCGGAACCAAAATACGAGCTCGATACCAGTACTTTTTAATCAAAATTCAGTTTCATTTTCCTTAAACATTTTTAGAAAACAATTTAATAGAAAAATTCTTTTACCGGGGTTCTAGACCTCGGATTTCAATTCCGGGCATACGCCCAAGTTCCATATTTTTCTACGGATTTTCTGAGACCGTCAAATCACGGATCCGGGTCCGTTTACCAAAAATATTGACCAAAGTCAACCATATCAATATTAATATCAAAATTCTTCAACTTTTTCACATATTTCACATATTTCAACATAAAAATTTTCCAGCTTCGTGCCCGGAATGTGCACGCAAATCGAGGCAACTATAAATGAGGTTTTCAAGACCTCAGAAGCTCGAAATGATTAATAAAACAAGTGATGACCCTTTGGGTCGTCACATACACATCATTTTATCCGGTAGAGTTAAAAAAAGGAGGTGTGACAGCTCTGGCGACTCTGCTGGAGATAAGAAACCTAGAACTTTGGTTCAGGGTTTAAGAATTCGAGCTAAGTTAAATTGTTGTTTTTGTTTATATCTGATTTCGATATATGTTTTTGATCAATGTGCTATATGTTTACCGCTTTGACATTACGTGAACTGTATATATAAAAATTGTGCCGAAAATCTTTCTCTTCTTACCTCCGGGGATGTGCTTACTGGTTGAGACTCCCCTTTCTGTTAAGTCAATACCAAAATAAGACATAGAGTTCGAAAAAGTTACTAAGTCGGATGATCGCGTGGGTTCCGGGTACGTAGCCCCCTCCTCGACCCGAGCCTAGAATTAGGACGATTATTTGCATCATATCTGACTTATGGGACTCAACACATGGGTTGGGTCCGTCTAGGACAGGTGACCCGGATATAAAAAAACCGATCATGATTATGTGTTGCATTTATTTGTCCTGGGCCATTATGCTGACCGGTTAAATAATTGAGGGAAAGGAAAGAGAAAAATAGCAATTTTAGAAGAAACCGATGACAAAACTCTATCGAAATTTTGAGGAAATTATCAGAAATAGTTGGATTAAGTTAGTTTTGTCGAAATTAAAGAAATAGTTGGTCCAAAAATAATTTGACTGAACTACTCTAGTTTGATTCTCACCACTAGGCGAGATACGTAGGCAACCCTTGACGGGTCCAACCACCCATTTACAAAAACAACCAAAAATATTAATAAATCAAAGCGATGCTGTTTTTGAAAATAGACGAATGTCCCGAAATGGCGCCAGAAGGTTGTTTGCGCAAAAATGGCCACTTTTGAGTCACTTTCCTTAGATAATAAATACAGCCTTAAAATCATCGGAGGAAGTGTTGAAAGGACGTATTCGCAAATAGGGACTTTTTGAAAAATGATGAAAGAAATTTTCCTTAAAAAAGTATTTTTTGTCTTTAGGTCAAATAATATGTAGTTAAATCACCTTTAAATAAATGTGCAGGAGGAGCACAATGCAAAATGAACCTTTTTCTTTAATGAATAAGATCCCTTTGGAGTTACGCCTTTGGTGGAATGACTTGGTCGCCCTCAGGACGAGCCGCCTCAGGAGCGATCCCACTTACATGAACTACATGTTCAAAGCTAGAATCTGCCGATGAGGAAGCGGCAGCTCGACGTTTCCTCCTCCGCGGTGCACTCCGGGCTGCCAACACAGTTATATGAAGAAATATGCATTAGAAAACACAACGTCTAATAAAATATGTGGTCGCCAAACCTAAAACCAGTACAATACCTGGAATTGTGGTAAATGCGACCATGTTCTACACTCCTCTTCCAAAGGGATCTACCGCCCCACCCATGCTCTAATATTCGGTACAGGTTGGGGCGTGCGCACCCTTGCTGCAGATACAAAATATAACAAGGTGATAAAGAGTCGAGCAAGCCTAAAATAACTAAGCACGAGGGATAACACTTACGTTTGGTGTTCCATGCCTCAAGGAATCCAGTAGGGTCCACACCAAATCCGAGGTTCGGATGAAGAAACATTTCAGCCAAAATTGGCGATTAGGCTTGTCATCCGTCTCGACAACCAAGCCTTTCGTCCCACGGTTCTTCAACTGAAGCATCGTCCCCCTCATAAACCCGGGACTAAATAGTTGCAGCTAGTGATATACCGTGGCGTCCAATCCGGGCCTCTCAGCGTAAGTCGTTAGGATACGACATATTTTCCACGTGTAAGGGGTAAGCTCGGTCGGGCATACATTGTAAAATCTGCACAATTCCTCCGCCAACAGATAAATAGGAAGGCCACACCTTATTATGAAGGGGTATTCATAGAAAGCACAGAACCCCATTCTGTGTACATTAGCAAAATCCCCCTCGGCCGTTTGCATGACGACCGTCTCCGGAATCTGACAAGAAACACGGAGATCATCCAAAAGAGATTCAGTGAATTTGGACCTCTCACATGCTGGGGCAGCTCTCTTCGTAGGAAAATCCCTTCGAACGTATAGTTCATGGGGAAGCAAGTTGTCTACAAAAAGAGGAACGAGGGGTTTGCGGGATTTCTTCCCACCTTCCGAGGGCGGAGGGACCCTGGAAGTGGCCTCATCCTCATTCGTCCCACGGCGACGACTACCTTTGGCCATTGTCAACCTTTTTATCGAATTTAGAGTATGCGAACAAGCTCCAAAAGTCAAAATGAAAAGCTGCTAAATATCGCTATAAAAATGACAAAAGTGCAAAGAACGTTTGGTAGGGATTCGTAGAATGGAAAAACTTGAAATCCCTCCCTATTTATAGTGGTCCAGTACACGAGATTCGAAGTGGTTAGTGTTAGAAAAGGAGGCGGGAAACCGAAATGTCAAATCACCTTCTGGCCTGCCTCGGGAGCAGTTGTAATCATGACGCATGCCGTCAGCAAACAACGGTTCAAAGAACATGCCACATATGCATACACGGATTGATCCGAGACGGGTCGATCTTTTCCGCCCATTGCAGATATATGTCGAATACATCTCCAACAGACGGAGGGACTAACCGTATGGGGTCGAATCGGACACGATTGATGTAAGTCGAGCACGCCTCCCTCCACGGCCACTAAAGTCAAATATACCTTCCTTCACGCCCATACGACGGAAAGGAGTACGCCCCTAACTATAAAGGCGCACTTACAAACTCGTTCGTACGAGCGTTCCGTCCTCTCCGCCCATTTATATTTTTGTAACGACAATACTTATAGAATAAAGTGATATTCTGACGGGTGGGCCTTCCTTCTATATAAGGAAAGGCCTCACCCATTTGTAAGGCAAGTGTTATTTTCATTAATAATACAACTTCTGACTATCATTCTCTCTCTATCTCATCTCTCTATTATTGATCAATTTTGATACTCCAATAAGTCTTATTACAATCTCACTAGAGCAAACAAATACGAATTTTAGATCTATCCTTAAGTCTATTACCGTTGATTCTGATTTACCCTTTTGTAGTCTTTGATTGTCTCTAACTCATAAAGTAACCGATAGCTTTTGGGTCAAACAGATTAAATTTAAGGTGTGAAACTTCAGTTTTTAATGAAAAGACACGTGAAACTTTCATTTTCGGGCATTTGAAAGGATAATGTTGATACTTTGTATATATTTGACTTATATATTATTAAAAATTGTTTATTAAATTTCCTGCCAAGTGAAACACATTCATAAAATGAGAGGGAAAGAATAATCATCAATAAATTCTACTATTAGTTTTACACGGATAATTTATACAACTTAAAATTAGCGCAACTAGATATGATTAGCAGAAATGTAATTATTATTATGTTTTTATTTTTCACCCGATATCCAATACATACATTAAAACTTTAATTAAACTGAATTCGTATCGCATAGGACTTATAAAAAACTCTTATCTCGAATTCGAGAAATCTTGTTAATGATAGATTAATTTAATTAATCTCATCATATTACATATATCTTGTTAATAGATAATTAGTTACTAATGATAGTCTTAATTGATTTTAGACTATTGCAAAAAATTTAAAAACAAAAAATGCTCCAGAGTATCAGGAGAGTATTTGCAAACTACCAACAAAACAACCTCCAATAAATACTCTTCAAATCTTCTCTTTCTCTCTCTACGAAGCTTCCTCGAAGCTTACTATGGATTCCTACTCTTCCCTCCATTTAACCTCCGCTTCTTCCTCTTTCTTTCCTCGCACCAACTCTCTTTTCTCTCTGCAAATTCTTAACTATGAAGCTCATCAAAAACTTGCCGAAAAAGTTCTTCAAGTCCAAAAAAAACCGCTCCATTTCCCGATCCAATGATCCGTCTTTCAGCTCCGGTACAACATCGTCGGAAAATTCCCTTCACAAGCCGTACAACGGTCTCTCTACTCCTACGAGCGTTTTGCCAACGACGTTATCCAACGAGATCTCCGCCGATGATTGGTCGTCGGAGGAGATTTCTAACTCCAGCGTCTACTCCGAACTAGTCCAAGCATTTTCACTCATCGACGGCGACGGCGATGGTAAAATAAGGAAGGAACAGCTCGAGGCGATTTTGAGCCGAGTTGGTGGTAAATCGCCGCCGAGTGAGGAGGAGCTGATATCGTTGTTGAATGAAGTGGATAAGAACGGTGATGGATGTATAACTTTAGAGGATTTTGGGATTATTAGCTCGGCGTTTGAGCTTCCGGAGGCGACGACGGTGGAAGACGGTGGAGACGAGATGAGAGACGCGTTTGATTTTTTTGATGCTGATCACGACGGGAAAATAACCGCCGAGGAATTGTTCAACGTGTTTAGAATGATCGGCGATGCGCGGTGCACGTTAGAGGATTGTAGGCGCATGATAAGAAGCGTGGATAAAAATGGAGATGGGTTCGTGTGCTTCGAGGACTTTTGCCTTATGATGGAACAGCAGAGATGAAGAAAAACCGTCTTTTTTTTTCTTTTTTTTTTTCTTTTTTTTTTTGGAAAAGTGGGTTTGTGTTTAATCAAGGGTTGGGATCAATTATCACTCTTGATTGGGTTAATCTAACGGCTAGGATTGATCTATATTTGGAAGTTTTATCGAGCTGTCTATATTATTATTATCATTATATATAAAATGAGAACAAATTCCATCCTTTTTAACCCTTTATATATAAGCCCCCCATTATTGTGTGAGCACTGTGTTTTAATGGTGGCGATAGTGATACAAATGTGAAATAATTGCGACGATACTTCTAATACGGATCATGCCACGAGGTGAAAAGTACAAAAGAATTGCGGAAAGAAAAAGATTACATTTGTTGATTTTAATCGATGAAGTAACAATATATATATATATATATATATATATATAAGTGATCCCAACTTATTTGGAATTGTTATTTTTTAAAAAGAATTTCAGGATATAATTAAATTGTGAGGCTTCTTCAACATATTAAGAACGAATGAAAGCAGAAATATGTAATTGTGCTTAGTAAGTGTAATTTGTCAATTTAGAAAATAATGCAACAAGTAATATAGGAATTTTTATATTCTTATGCCATATAGAAAATCTTATTACTCTCATTGTTAAGATTGAATTTAATTACACTCTGTATATCAAATTACTAATTATATACCATAATTAATTTAGAGGTATAATTAATTGGTAGTATTTTTACTTCTTAATTAAAGGTGTTCATATATCACATGTTTCTCTTTTCTCTTAATTCCTAAGATGCGCCGTTTTCCCCTCCCATTTTTTTCTCTTTTCCATTACTTCTTCTTCTCAAAACAATACCCTTAAAAAATAGTACTGATTTGTAGTTACTTCTTCTCAAAACAATACCCTTAAAAAATATTGCTTCTTCTTCTCAAAACGATACCCTTAAAAACAATACAACTTTATACAATACTTAAACTGATTTATAGTTTATTTATATTTTTTTTGTAGATAACGAGAAAATTTTGTAGTCAACATTTTTTTTCAACATAGATTGTAGTGTAATCATAGTATTAATATAGTAATTTTGTAGATACCCTTAAAAATAGTATTGCTTTATACATATTTAAATTGATTTGTAGTTTTGCTTCTCCCCTTAAACTGATTTGTATTTTATAATGTAATTTTTCCCCTCCCCTTTCTTCATCTTCTCCAATCCTTCTTCTTCTTAAAAAAATTCAGAGATGAGACTCATTTTTTATAATCAGATTCCTCATTCAATTTTTTTAAGATTAGTGTAATTGTTACTTTCTATGTTTAAATTAAAATAATTAAAATGGGTGGAATAATTTTTTTTGAAGAGAAAATTAAACTAGAAAAAGAAAGAAAAAAAGAACTGAATTTTCTAAATGAAGGTAAACAAGAAAAAAGGTAAAAGAACAAAAAACGAGGAGGCAAAAACGGAGAATTTCATGAAAAGAATATAGGATTTTGTGTAAAATTAATTAGCATATTTTGTTTCCTTATTTGTAGGGACTATTTACGAAGATTCAACTGCTAATAATTAAAAATTAATGGATGATACAAAAATAGTAGAAAAAATGTGGAATGCCGGGTAAATTAAAAAATATGCACATATTTGATAATAAAGTTTCATGTATGGTATAGGAAAGAAAAAATTCTAATAATATACTATAACAAATTAACAATATAGATATAGCTTAGATATGAGTTAAGCTTAACAAAAGAAGTGATGATTTATTTAACGGATATTAACTTGTTCGGGATGAGGCACAATTATAATTGTACTATTGATGGCTTAAAAGTTCTTTATATTTAAGGACGGTCGTTTATCGTGATTTATTTTATAATCTGGATATAGAAATTCTTAGTTGGATTTATATAATCTTCGATATAAAGAATACCAACATTACATTAATATCATACTTGGAACAGTCCAGCATGCTAGTTATATTGTCCGCTCTGAGCTGAGACATTCACAAGTTTAAAATGCGTCACTAGGGTCTAAGGTTTGTTAACTATATACACAAAATCTCTCTTGTGTTTTGTCGATGTGAAACTCTATATCTGAAGTGGTACAATAATTCTAATATTATTTTATACCGAATTCAACATGAGATACTAATACAGTATTAGCAATATTTGGATTTTCAGTAAAAAAAATATATTAGCACGTACGTAACAATTCTAGGATTATTAATATTAATATTACTATATGACCCTGACATAACTTTAACTACGAGCCAAACGAATATATAATTTAAATTCTAAGTCTTAAAGGATAGATCATTAGATTTGTGAATTTCCTTTTCAAAGTAAGATGAGTGGTTAAATCTGTCGGGGAAACGATAAGGTCAAAGAAAATTGTCATATCACTTCCTTATCTTTTACCATCCACATAAAGGGAGTAGTAACTATTTTGCGCTGATTAATGGTATGCATAGTTCAACCACAAATTTATTAGGTCTGTTCGACCAAAGCAAATAATACGTGCTATAGCCTTGAACTGCAACAGAAATATATCGCCCGCTTTGATCCAATAGATCTCACGTATCATGCCAAAGTAATACGTGCCATGTGAATTTATATTATGTCTTATATCGCTTCAATTTTTTTTGGTCTCTAGTCTTTAAAATGTAAGATTCGCCGACGATATTATATGTGCTACTTCTTTTAAAATTTGCCAATCTAGGAATATGTCCGTTCAACCCGCCTTTTTGACAAGGATGCCATATTGCAAGGGTGGATGTAGTGTATTGACGAAGTGTTTAATTGAAGTCATAATTTTTAATATAGAGTACAAATTTATACATAAAAAATTATTAATATTGAAAATAAATAAATAAATATAAACTTATAACTTTAAAATATAATGAGTTCAATACTAAAATTTTGAAAGTTAAACGCATAAAATTTCCACCTCCAGCCATATAAGATCTCAAATATAGGTATAATTAAGTTGATGTTTGTGTATAACAAGAGTCCTATTTCTTGACAAAAAGAACTTGAAGCCACATGGTCAAATGGACTAACTAGGAATTTACATGCTCCTAGATTGATCCATGTCACATGCTGGCATGTTCTTTAATTTAGCAAAAAACTTGATAAATGGCCTAATTAATATCTAGCAATGATCTTGGAGATTTCATTGAGCATCGTAAATAAACAATATAATAATGATAATGTGACCCAACCTCAAGAAACGAGAAGGTTTTTTCCCCCACAAATCGAGATGCAAATAGCTTTAAAGTTTTATTTAAGTTGCATGCACGGTAACAATAATAATAAATTCAATATAATTTTACGAGTAGGATATGATAATAATGGTGCGTACACAAATTTTATTTCTATCTTGAGAAGACAGAGAAGTTATTTCGGGTAGACTCTTGGCTGAAAGTAAATTACTCGGTTCACAATAAGTGAACAGTTTTC
This sequence comes from Nicotiana noctiflora, assembly GCA_032618575.1. NCBI lineage: Eukaryota > Viridiplantae > Streptophyta > Magnoliopsida > Solanales > Solanaceae > Nicotiana > Nicotiana noctiflora. The sequence continues at coordinate 29,575 of JASVEL010006839.1, read as the reverse complement.
TTTAGCACGCTCATTAAGTAAATGCTAAATCCTATATAAAAATACCTAGTATGGCTAAATTATCCTTATTCAATATTGGTCACATAGTTATAGTGAGGCGTAAGAAAAAACTTTTAGGGATATGCACATAAGGGTAAACAAGTAAAAACAAATTGAATTTTTTCTTGATTACCTAATTTGACATTTATTTTGAACCAAAAAGAAAAAGTAAACTGATCATCACTTATTGTGAACCGGATGGAGAATATTATATCGATATGCTACTATTTACTACTTTATTTATTTTAGGTTACCGATCAATATTATTAAATATATTTAACTTTTATCGTTAAAGTAACCTGAAGTTATACTCAATTTCCAATTATTTCCCATAAGAATTATACGTACCCTAATCAATTTTATAGGTTCACATCTTCATTACGTTACTTCTAATTGTACAGTTGAAAATATTTTATTAGCATGACTGAACATGCTGCCACCATACTTAACTGTGGTAATATAATATAATAATAACATGATTTTATATTTTCTTAATGCTGATAATTAAGAGGTCGTACGAATGAACGAGAGAATGTCGACTAAGAATAAGTTATATTTGAATTAAATAATAAGCTATGGTACGGAAGGCTTTCTTTATGATTGAGTAAAATAAGTTTTGGTTTCTGGACGGTATTCGATATCCGCTTAAAGTCCGACTAATTTTATTTCACGCTGAAGGCTAATAAAAGAGAAAACCCTTCCTGCCAAGACTTTATCATTACATATGGTAGATAACATTAAAAAAAAAAGCTTCTCTAAATTGTTTTTATTTTTAGTTACCTAAAGCACAACAAAGAAGAATCCAACGATAGTTAGTGATTTTAAGAAAATTGTTAAACAAAAATTAAAATAAGGGAAGTTTCTAAAAATTGTGATATGACACAAGTTATACGTAAACGTTATTCAATTGTGGCAACCATTTCGAAAATAAATAATTAAACATATAAATATATAAATATAGTCATAAAAAGGATATTATTGGGAAGCCTTGTTTGGACTAACAGATCAGAAAATCCAAGACTATTTTCCTAGAAACGGAGTGTTTTTTCCAAGGCTGCTACTACCTTTTTTTATTTCGATCAATGCAGTTACATGAGAGTTACTTGGGTACCTTAGGGTACCCAAGTCTGCAATGTTTTGCAAGATAGTGTCAATATTACAATCCAAAAATTTTCTAGACAGTTTAGTTCCTAGGCCGTGCCCAAAATATATCATTGGCAAACACCGGAGGAACTGCCAGAAGTGCAGATCTATTCAAAAGAGTTTCTTTGGCTGCTTCCTTCACCAGTGCATTAGCAACTCTGTTTTGTTCCCAGAACGAGTGTCTCACTACCACGCTGCCCATCCTATGGATCAACGACTTGCATTCACAAATTAGAGGGTCAAATATCAAATTACCTTCTGCCAACATACCGAGTATTTCTGAAGAGTCTGTGTCAATTTGTAGTGGCAGAAAGTTATTTTGTTCAGCTAGCTGGAGGCCTCTTATGAGGGCTCGAAATTCAGCTCCTAAGATGAATGTATAAGGAATGTTTTCCATGTACACCAACATCTAGTTACCATTGTGGTTTCGGAAGATTTCCCCAACCCCACCTATTCCATTCTTGCCTTTAGCTGCACCATCTGTATTAAGTTTGAAACAACCTCCGGGTGGGGGTTCCCATTTGAGCATTATTTGATGCATACAATGTTGGTTGTTGTTGCACTTGAGTGATTGGTATTCTAAGGCTTTGACAATTGTATTACTTACATTGATAGGTTCTTTCTTATTGTTGAACACATTGTTGTTTCTTATTAGCCAGATGTGCCAGAGGCAGAAGGGAATAAGAATTGCCCAGTCGAGATATTCATTGAATTTCTCTCTTTTGAGGGATTGCCACACTGTCTGCCAAAGGTGGCTGCTATTTAGTAGGCTAGAAGGAGGTAGAGATGTTGATTTAGACCTGATTGCATTCCAGAATTAGGCAGCATTAGGGCATAGAAAGAAAATGTATTCAATATCCTCTTGCCCAGTATTACAGTAATGGCATTGAGTGGGACATTTGATTCCCATAGAGCTGAGAAGTGCCCTGGTAAGGAGTTTCCTGTGGGTTAGGGTCCATGTAAAGAATTTTATCTTGTTAGGGGCTTGCATCTTCCATAGCCACTTGAAGTGGTCCAATTCACCTTGAGAGCACAATTGAGCATTGTTGTGTACGAAGGAATATGCTGAGCTTTGGGAGAAATTCCCATTTGGTGTAAAATTCCAAACTAGTGTGTCTTCCTTAGTTGTCACACAAGGGATGCACATTGATTTCACGATGTTATGGATGTGAGGGGGGAGATCAATAGAGAAGGAACTTGTGTCCCATGCTCCCCTATTGTATATTGAGTCCACCTTAAGAAGGAGGTCAATTTGGGTTCAAGGGCCTTCAACTAAATTCCTAATAGTAGATTGGTTGGGGATCCATGTATCATTGAAGAAATTTACCCTATTGCCTTTATTAACAATCCATCTGCTAGCTTTGTTGCAAGTTTCCCAACCACTTAGCAGGGCCCTCCAGGTAGGAGTTTTGCTGCTGCCATGGTGCCTGCCAGCATTGGCAGGCCTAGACATATTACAGTTTTTGTGGATATGGACTCGAGCCCAGAGGCTGTTTGTATTTGTGTAGGCTCTCCGAGCCAGACTTGCCAATGCTGTTTTGTTTTTTAAGCTTGCTTTTTGTATCCCTAGCCCTCCCTCACTTTTAGCTTTAGTCACTACCTCCCACCTAATCATGTGTATTTTCCTCTTTTTCTGAGTGGTTCCCCAGAAGAAATTCCTCTGAATCCTATCAATCTGCTTGGTTATCTTAGTGGGAAGAGTTATGAACTGTATAACATGGCTTCGGATGCTACTCAAAGTGGCTTTTATTAGAACAGTTCTACTAGCTATGTTGAGGAATATGGTTTTCCTGCCTGCTAGTTTGTTCTGCATGTTGTCAATGATGAACTCGAAATTAGAGGCAGTTTGTCATTAAGAATTGGGAAACCTAGGTATTTACCAAAGGATGAGAAGTGATTGATTGACAGAGTATTAGATAGATGCTGGGTAGTGTCCTGTGTGGTGTTGGAGGAGAAGATGACCCTTGACTTTGCCAAGTGGATTTTCTGGCCTGACTGGCTACTGAAATTCTGTAATATGGTTATGATTGTATTACAGTTCCTGATGTTTCTTTTGGAAAACAGGGTGAGGTCGTATGCAAAGAAAAGGTGAGAGATCTTTGGGCCTGCTCTGCTTATGCTGATTGGGTGCCACAGGTTTTGGCTGACTGCCTTGTCAATGGCTCTAGATAGCCTTTCCGTACATAGAATGAACATGTATGGATACATAGGGTCTCCCTGCCTGATACCTCTTGAGGGGGTGAATTCTTTAATTTTCCCTCCATTAACTTGGATTTGGATAGGGGAAGTACTGATGCATGACATGATTAAGTTAGACAGCCCTACAAAAAAGTTGAAAGCATGTAGGGTATCTCTAATGAAGGACCACTCTAATCTATCAAAACCCTTTTCAAGGTCAAGTTTTAATATCATGTTGGCACTTTGTCCTTTTATTTTTCTGAAATGGTTCATATATTCCTGAGTTATGATGGCATTATCACATGCTCTTCTGTTGCTTAGGAAGCTGGACTGACTTAGTCCTATGATAAGGTTAAGGATGGGTTTGATCCTATTCACAGTGATTTTTGTCACAGGTTTGTAGATGGTGTTGCAGAGACCAATGGGTCTAAAGTTCTTTAAAAGAGAGAATTGTGGGCATTTTGGAATAAGGTTCATAAGAGTTTTGTTCATGGATTTATCCATGGAGCAAGTACTGAAGCATTTTTTGCAGAATTCTGTGATAGAGTCCCCACATTATCCCAATACTTTTGGTAGAACAATGGATGGAGCCCATCTGGCCCAGGGGCTTTGAAGGGTTTGTTGGAGAACACAACTGATTTGATTTCACTCATGTGCAGTGGCCTATCCATGCACACCTTATGGCTTTGTTGCAGGATTAGTTCCATTGTGAACTGTGGGGTAAGTTCCCAGGGAACTGTAGACTGGGAGGTTATGTACAAGTCTTTGAAGAAGGTGACAATGGTAGATGGGATGTCAGATTGGTTATTAATCCAGTTGCCATTTTCATCTTTTAAAGATATAATTATGTTCTTCCTTCTTCTATTCAAAGTGGAGGTGTGGAAGAACTTGGTATTGGCATCTCCCTCATTGAGCCAGTTTATTCTAGACTTCAGCTTCCACAAGTCTTCCTCATTTTTGAGTATGCTATTTAGATCCTCACTGAGGTCATTCTCAAGCTGAAGAAGAAAGCTACTGAATTGGTAGATGGGGGAGTTCTGAATGCCATGAATCCTGGTTATAAGTCTCTTTTTCTTATGGAAAACATTTCCAAACACTTGATAGTTCCAGGTGGATGCCAGTTCTTGGAATCTAGCAGTGGACTGGATTAGAGGAGCTTGGCCAGAAAAGTCTTGACTGATGACATTGGGGAAGGAGGGGTGGCTAGCCCACATTGTTTCAAACCTGAATGACTTTTTAATTATGGATCTTGGTGGGCCTTCCATTTGGATATTTAAAGGACAGTGGTCTGAGTGGGTCCTAGGCAGGTGTTGCACAGTTGCCTCAGGGTATTGATCAATCCAACCCTTATTGGCAAAACACCTGTCAATTCTTTCTAGAATTAGGGCATTCCTGTTTTTATAGTGTCTTATTTGTCCAAGTGAACTTACTACCTTTTATCAGTTAATGCAGTTCTAGAAGTGATTACTGCGGCTTAGGCTAATAGGATTCCCTCCAAATTTATCCCTAGCCTTCAAGACTTCATTTAAGTCTCCCCGTATGAACCAGTTGTTGTTTAACGTTCTTGAGATCGTGATTATTTGATCCCACAAAGCTTTTATTTATACCAATAAATTACTAGCATAAATTTCAGAAAAAGCCGGGGGGGGGTGATTTGGTCTTACCTGCACCATTGCATGAATACCTTGGGGTGTGGTGACCACTTCTTCCACAGCAACCTGATCTTCCTTCCACATAAACACTATCCCACTAGCAAGACCCACCGCCGGTGATTGTATGATCATATCAAAATAAAGGGCAAGGGCCAAGGATTGGTGATCTACCATCTTCGTTTCGAGAAGAACCAGTATAGAGGGTTAGTGCATTTTGACCATCTCTGTGTAGTGCCTTTTGAACACTGCACTATTCCCACCCCTAACATTCCATATGATGTAGTTCATCATTGGAAAACGTGGGGAATGAGTGGGCTCCCTCCTGGGAGTTCGGAAGAGAAGGCACCGGTGGGGCATTCCTCTTCAGACTCAGAATGGGAGTGAGGTTGATCAAAGGTTTGACATGGCCAATGGTTTGAGCTGAGACTAGGCTCAGACCGCATTTGGACATTGTTTTGGGGTAAAGTACCACTACAATTATGCTCACTTGTAGGTTGAACTCTATTTATCTCACTAAATCCAGGACAATCGACTCTGTTCCTGGTGTTTGATATGTTAGCTCTACCTCCTCCGTTGGTTCTTTGCTTTTCATCATGTCTAAGGCTTTGGAAACTCCTTGTTAGATGTTGTGGAGAGGGGGTGGTTTACTTATTTTCTTTGGTGTGGACGCTGATGGAGTCACTGTGGACTAGATCTGGGTAAAGATTGGCTCTGCTATTGGGTCCTCCTTTATTAGGCCTAGGAAGAAGGGGGTGGCCTGGAAACTTTGGAGAATGTGGTTGTTGAGGGCTTGAGGGTCTGAAATCAGTGATGAGTCGTCTGAGGTTGTCATCGATTGCCAGAGGAAATGCCCAAATGCCACTTGGGCTTTGTTCAAAGCTTCTACTATTACTCTGGAAAGGTGAGCCGTATTTTAGACTATCAACGTCACCTTCTTGTTGTCCATAGTGAACTCGTAGGAGAGCCTCTAACCTTGAAAATCTACCTCCAACCAAGAGGCCGGTTGGTGGTCCAGAGGCAGTGGGTTGGTGGAGACGGTGGTCGGTAGTGTGGTCATAACGGAACTTTTTGCCATTTCTGTGTTTCTTCTATTTTCTACTTTGCGTAAGTCTAGGATTAGGTTAAAAAGATTGATGCCCCATCGTAAAGCCCTCAGTTGTCACATCTTGGATAGTGGAAGAGTTTTTGGGCATTGGGATTAGGGGTAATCTTGGTCATTAATTGGGGATATGGTGAAGGTAACAATTGTAATCTTTTCGACTGTGTTTGGGGAGGCTTGCAGGTAGGGTAATCGAGTACCATATCTGTCGATTGGTGTTTCACCATTATCGTGAGATAGAGTGAAATTGGCAGTAGGGGGATAAGAATTGGGAATTGAGTGTGCGCATGTGGTCACGTTGGAACCCACTAAGGGAAATCCTTTTTGGGACATAGTAGGGGCCACGCTTGGAGCATTTCCATGTATGATAAATGGGCCATTGGGGGTTGGCCCAGAGTTCACTTGGGGAGGGGGCTCCTTTGGGAAGTCAACAAAGTTTGGGACGACTTTTCTTTTGGCTCCCATTGTGGGTTGTTCAAATGGGGTTTTGTTCGGCCCATGACTGGGCATCTGTTGGCCCCTTGGTTAGGTTCTCAAAGAGCCCATTGTTATTTTTTTTTATTTTCGGAGTTGTTATGGCCAGGATTGTTCACTACATTGTAAATAAATATTTTTGAATGAAATAATTTACCTGATGTTGTTTCAAACGTTTTACCTATACCTCCTTTGCATGGTAGTTTGGAGATTTGTCTTCCTTGGTTGGGAGTTATTTTGAAATGCCCTGTTCTCGTCTCCGTGAGACAGTGACTGTTTTCCATTCGCTTTCTTCTGAAGATTGCTCTGCGTGGTTTGAATCTTTTTGTGTGTCATCTCTTGGTGTGTAGTGAATTTTATAGCTGCATCTTGGGACCATGTGTCCTATTTTGCCACAGCTGGCACATAGCGTGCCCTCTCCTTCGTGGATCACTGACTGTTTGTGATCACCTATGATAACTGAGGTTTCTACTAGCGTTTCCAGTGGAACTTGAATACAAATGCAGGCATATCTCCCTCTAAATGTAGAGGATGTGCATTGGTCGATTTTTAGGAGCTTGCCTAGTTTCCTTCATAACTTTTCCAGGATTACTTTTTCATAGAATTCAGTTGAGAGTTGAGGCAACCGTATTCAAATTGCAGTGGAGGTGAGTGTGGCTTCCTGGGGCACGAATTTTGGTTCCTATTTCCTAACTGAAAGGAAGTGCCCTGAGACAAACCATGGCCCTAAATGTATTGCCTTGACCATACTCTCCTCTAAGCTAAATTTCGCTATGAAAAAATCTCATCCTAGGTCAATCAAGATTAACGTTTCAGATGGGTTCCATAGGTCAGCTAGTTTAGAGCGGAGCAATTGAAAAGGCATATTTCTTTTGAATATTTTTATGATCACTGAGTACCTCCATGGAGCATATATACATTCCTTTTCTTCGGATGATAGGGAAATTGACCCTTGATGTGCTTCCCTCTGGCCTATTCCGCTGACTGTCAGTGTCATAGTAAGTTGCTTGGCTACCTGATTATTTGTCTATAAGCATTTCCTTATAAAAGCAATAGGGTATTTCCACCTCCATTGCTTCATTCTTATCCGGGGGCTCTGGGGGTAGTGGGGGTTTGATCGTAGAGGCATCCATTGGGAAGTTCTGGAGAAGAGATGATAGAGAGTAGCTATCCTGGTGTAACTAGACTTTTTAGGCTGCTACTACCTTACTTCTAGGTAAATTCATAGATGATTACTCAAATTTTATTTTTTTGCATTAAATTCATTTAAATATTTTTTTAATAAAAAAAAAGTCATTCAACTTCGCCTAGATCTCGAAAAGATAGTAAACACTTTTTTTTATAGCAGCTTTTACCTATATACGATGGAAATTGTCTCATTTGGTTTTTTTAATGACGTTCTGGATATTTTAGTAAAGTCGAGTAATTCTTTGGTTCTAATTAATTATTTGCCACTCCTATGATATTTTGGTCAATTTAAGTGACTTTTTAGTATAAAAATAATTAATAACTTTATTACAATAAAATAAATTTGTGATGTTTCTTGTTTTTGGATCAGTCTTTAGCTTCCATGAAGCTTCGTAGGGAGTTAGTAAAAAGACAAAATATACAGCCTAGACTTTTCTTCACCAATTGGCTTGGAATTAAAAGATAAAATATGTGACAGCTAATAGTGTGTATTTTAGACTTTAGGGCAATCAAAATTGCCATGGAAATTAATTGCTTTCTGTTTTAGGTGCAACAATGTAATACATATTTCTTTTTATTGATAAGATTTGAGTTGCGATCGAGGGGTCTGACACGATGGATAGGATCCTTCTATCCTTGCTGTTACGAGACCTAAGGTTTGAGTCCCTAGCTCAAGGGTAGCTTTAAAACAATAGTAAATTTTCTTCATATAATTCATAAGTTATGGATTTGAGTCCTAGAATTAGTCACAAATATTTGCACCAAGGTATGATGTTTATATTTTTTTTTGAGGTGCGACCTTTTCTCTAATCCTGCGTGAACACGAGATACTTTGTCACCGCTTTCTTAGCAAATGAGTTCAAATGCTAAACGCCAAAAAGAGAAGAGGGGCCTTTTTGAATTGGTTTTTCTATGGTACAGCCGAAGTAGTTGACAAAGTTATCAACTAAATTCCTAGTTTAAAGTCTTTGGCAACATGATAGCAAAATGACAACAAATGTGAACTAAAACCAAAAACCTATCAATTTTCATATGTATTTTTTTTAAATTAGTGGTGTCCGAATCACTTGTACACACTTCGACTTATTCTATGAGATACTTGTTGTCTTCCTCCCGTAATAATTAGAAAGTCGACTCAAACTTGCCAACTAGGTAAAAAGATATATAAGGTGCAATTTGAAGAACCAAAAAGGACTTATTAATGACAAAAATGGTCCCTTATGTTTGAGGGTAAGTTTAAAGTAGTACCTTAAGTATCTACAGAGCAATTTTAGTCTTTTAAGTTTGTTAAAATTTAACATTTTGTCTCCGTCAAATATTTAATGAACTTTGTTTGTTAGATTTGACAGGAACTTGTCAAAAGAAAGACAATTAGCGATAACTTACATTAAAAGGTAAATATTTTTGTAGTTTCTACAATTTTTAAAAAATCTATTTCTAGAGTTCGGTGCAGCTATTTAAGGTGCAAATGCTGCTATTTTTGGTACTTTTTGGTGTCTAGTGTAGTTCCTGTCTTAAATATTTGTCGTAGACCAAAAATATTAATTTTTGACAAACTTAAAGTACCAAAATTGCCCATTTCATACTTATGGGGGACTACTTTGAACATACTCTCTAACATAAGAGATTACTTTTTGTCATTTTTCATTTCTAAGTCACAATGTTTGCTATAAAAGATGGTTTCTTCAGCACTCATGAGTGTTGGATTCTATGAAAAAAAGTACAATGAGTTTCTTTTTCTTAGTCTTCTTTTTTAATGTCAAATATTCTTTGATTAAATCAACCACGATATTGGTGACTGGCCTTATGATTGCTCTTGGTAGGAACAATACATGAACAAATTCCTCGAAGTACGAGGATCAAAGCACTTATATTTTTATGTGAATTCAAGCATAGGTTCGTCAAGTCTATGTCAAATAAAAACATGTACTTTTGTAGTAGTAGTTTGAGAGCCAATTAAAACTTAAAAGACACACTTGGGAACAATAATTTGCTTGTTGGTAAAAGGTTTCACCTACATCTTTTCCATAACCGCAGGGTTCGGCCCAGCTTGCGAGCATCTCGACTAATCCACGAGATACCTATTAGCTCTCACTAGTAACAAGTACCGGGTAACTCTATCCACCAAGGTTCGAACAGAACGAAAGTCAATGAGTATGTTTTGTCTCCGCTAGGATTGTACCTGAGATCTCATGGATCTAAACCCATTTAAATAATCACTTGGCCACACCCTTATGTGCAAAAAAAAAAAAAAAAAAAAAAAGGTTTCACCTACATTCACAAGGCACACACTAGACACATACACAAAGATTCAGTCCACAAGAATATGTGATTACAGGAAGTGGCGGAGCCAGGATCTCCGCGGAGTTCAAAATATTTTTTTGTAGTTAGTGAAAATTAAACCTATGACCTTATGAAGATTTTGAACCTCCTTGACCACTAAATTACACTATAGAGTTGTGTCAAGGAGGTTCAAAACTTAATATATAGAAAAAAAAATTTGCTCTATATATACAATACAATTTTTCTGCGAAGAGGGTTCGGGTGAACCCTATTGCGCCCCTAAATCCGCCTCTGATTACAGGATACTTCAATATGAAGTGAAAACACAGAGACGTGGTAAGAAGAATAGAGAGAGTAAAAATCAACTAAAATTGATCTTATTGAGTAGCATAAAGCATAAGATCAACTCAAGATCTAAAAGAAAAGCAGAGAACGTCCCTACCAACCTGACTTGCCAACTAAATGCAACTCGAATTGCAGTTGAGATTAGGGGTGGCAAAATAGTTCAAAGAAAACAGTTACTCACCTATATTATCTACTAAAAAATGGGTTGGATAATGAACTTTTGAAAAACGAGTCGAAAATGGATAAAAATCATATTATCCATTTCGAAAATGAATAACCGATGGGTCTAATTTTTACATTTCTAAAGCATCAAATTGGGGGGTCCTCAAGTTAGGAAGACTAAAAATTCCCCCAAAAGTGATCATATACAAGAAGTGATGGATAATATGTGTAACCCATATTTTCCCATGATTAACCCGTTTTTTATCTGTATTACATATGGATCGGGTCGGATAATTGATATGTTTTTTAATTACCCGTTTTCGACCCGAATCATATCCGATCCAACTCGTCCGTATGCTACTCCTAGTCGAGATGATCATGTATACTACGCCATGTATCATTCCCTCTTTCCACAAACAACAACAACTACCCAGTATAATTCTACAAAGTGGGATATGGGGAGGGTAATACGTACACATGTCTTACCGAAAGGGCAGAGAGACTGCTTCAACATACGAAAGGAAAAAAATAAAAGATACAACAACCGTGCCGTACATGGGATATCCACAAAGGACAGTAAGGATGATCGCCTGCATTTACAAGTTAAATGTGATACTTGTACACCTCAAAAGATTCACAACTTAAGAACCAAGAACTAATTTCTTCCGTGAAGAAAATTGCCATAAATCGCTCTAAATACAACAGCAAAAAACCTAGTGAGTTCCCACAAGTGGGATCTGGGATGGAATGGATAGTGTGTAAGCAGGCCTTACCCCTACCATGCGGTTTCTGATAGACCCTCAGCTAAAGACAAGATGAGAAGCAGTGGCAACAAATGAGCCGTAAATCGCTCTAAATAAACTATTGATTTTCTAAAGACCATTGCATTACTAAGACATGCCTCTGGGTCCATCAAGGTAAAACTCGAAGAACATAAAAGTAATATTACCAACAAGAGGAACCAACCAAACAAAATATTACCAACAAAAGGAGGATGATTCGAAAGCTAATTTCCAAATATGTAATACTAGAGAAGCGGTTTCGCATCCAAAGTTCCAAATATGTAATTTTTTCACAATACTGACCCCCATTGTAACTCCACATAAAACATGAAAGAAACGGATACCTACTGAAAAGTAACTTAAAAAGGAGCTTTTTGTTCTTAGATAATTAACAAGTACAAGCACCAGAAGAGCAGATTTAACATGAAGATTCAAACAAAAAGGAAAAGAGTTAAGACTTGAATCTCAAATTCCAACATATCTATCACATCTTCAGAATCACACCACCTCATCAACTGAAAGAATTACGAAAATGTTTCCCTATTCGTCAACTCCTAATCACTTATGACCAATTATTCTTCTTCTATCACAGAAATAAAGCAGAGCTTAAACAAATAATCGAACTTCATCTAAACAAAAGAAAGGCTCTGAGGCTGTAAATCTATAAGTACTAGTTCACAGTATCGTGGTGTTTCTTTTAGTAGGAAAAACTGTGATCTCCTGTCAAAGCCAACTATTAGAACGTTGTTATTACAAGCCACCACCTTTTCTTCTTTTAGATAGAGCATGTGATCATATTTACAGCCAATATTTAGAGTTTCAAAGTTCTGAAAGCAAGAACATATTCAAGTTCTTATTTACCAATGAACAATAAGCCAAGTATGTATTCAACTCTTGAGAAAAAAGAATCCAATGACACAGGTGCTTCAGTGATGACTTCTTTTTATACCTAACACTTCTCCAACTTTAAAACATGATTAACAAGATTCTGCAGGTTATGTAGATAACAAACATTCTCGAGGAAATATATGCAGTAAAATCTACCATACCTCTTTGACTTAGTGGGTGTATTCTCATTGCATAAAACCTGTAGTTTACAGCATTCTTGATGCCACTCCGGCAATAATGTCAGGATATCAACTAATCCACATGCAATAGAGAAGTATAATCAGTGTCTTGCAAAGTTAGTCTACCTAAGTACAAGTCACTAATATGGTCTGAGCATAAAGGGATGCATCTCTTGTTCAAACTCTGATGTACAGCGCCCATTCCCGGAACCCACTTACGTCTATCCGACGTATCCAAATTAAGAAGATTCTGAAGTAACCTAATCCGGTAGACAATTGTATCTCTTCTCTCGCAAAAATGAGCAGCACATAGGTAAGGGGGCTCATCAGAAGCTAATCTAATCAATGCCATTCCAAGAGAAACATCTACAGGCTTTGGATCAATAAGATCATTATCACCCATCATTTTGACTTCCCTTTCTGTCGGAAAATACACTTCTTCAACCCCATTAACATTTGAAACTTTCAGATCTTTGGTGTAATGTCTGATTGCCTCCCGCTTCGTGGATTCATGCTTCTCCGCTAAAGTCAAGATGCACGAGAATCTCAAATGATAAGATACTATAATCTTCAACTTCTTGAAGTTGTGGCAGCAGCAAAAGAAATCAAGCCACCTTCTTCCTATACCAGCATACCACTTGATAATATCAGTATCTTCAAGAGCCATAAGTAAACTAATCGGCCTAGGACGGCCCATATGATTTGTGAATCCAACCAGTTTGACTGCTTTCCTAACAATTTCTAAGGGCGCCTCAACTTTTATGCATAACTTTGTCAGATCTGCAATCGTCTGATCAGAGTATTTCCTTTCCTCTTCTTCCTCTGCATTCTTCACTTGTTCCTCTAATACCCTTTTTGTTTTGACAGGATTTACGTACCTGTCAACTTGCTCTTGAAAGTTGTCATAAGAATCCACTAATTCTCGCGGCAGTTGATCTCTGATTCTTCTCAAAGAGAGGAAGTCACCAGCTGAGAGCATCCGGTGCCATTCCCAACGCTCATCAACAGATTCTAAAAAATCTTGCATTACCTCTTCAGCCCAAGAATCAAAAATTTGGTTGACTTCATTTTCAATTGGGAAATCAGTTTTGAAACCATTACCACGCTTCAACTTCTTAAATACATGGCTGAATATCTTCATTCCCAATTTCTTCCTATTAGTCTCTTTAGCATTTCTCAACTCCATAGCTCTAACTTCTTTCTGTCGGAGGTACTTCTTCCTCGCCCTAATTGCCTTTTGTGACATCGGTGGGTGCAACACAGAAGGTGTAACTGCCCGAAGCTCCATTCCCAAAAATTCTATCTTCTCAGACGTAGCACTATGAATAACAGTTCTAACCTTATCAATACCGAATTCCATATCTTTCTCAAGAATCTGAACAAGTCTCCTCTTCAAATCCATAGTCATCATCTTCGTTCCCGTCGTGATAACCAATATCTCATCCAAATATCTAACTGCATATATCTTCAACGGCTTATAAAAAGCGTTCCCTGAATATCCCTCATCAAGTTCATTAGCATCAACTCTCGGATTCTCCCTAATCGTTTTAAGCCTCAAATCTTGAATCTCCTTATCGAAACTATTAAAGTAAATGTTAATCAAAATTGAACTCAACCCACATTCTTGAGGAAGCCCTCTGCCTAAATAACAGGCACCCAATTGAATACTCAATATTTCACATTCAAACAACCTTTTTATCAAATAAATCAACGCCTCATCTTCGATTTTCTCTTCCATAAGCCTACACAACTTAACAACATGCTTATTTTCAAAATTTGCAGGATTCAAATTAACAGTAAACCACCAAGTGGGGTTCTCAACAGAATTCTTAAGGTAACGAATTGCGGTATGTCGGCCCATATTAACACGTCCACCATAACAAAAAGTCACAAATCTATCATCATATATAACTTCAAGCACCATTCTAATAGCTTCAATAACTACTTTAAGCTTTAAATTAGGAAGCACAAGTGATTTACCTATGATAAAGCTGCAATCTTTGATGTCAAATTGGTCTGTAGAGAGCTGAAAAGAGAGTTCTTGAAGTGAGAAAAAATGGGTTGAAACAGAATCAAGATTGAGTTGAGGAGTAGTATTGTAATTATCATTTGGGGGTTTGAGATTATGGCAAGCTGTGAGGAGGAAAGAGGGTAGAGAGATGATGTTTTTGAGGAGGCTGTGAAATTTTCCATGGTTATAATTGGAGAAAATGAGGTTCTTGATTTCTGATTGTGAAAGGGTTGAAACATGGAGTTTTGGAAGTGAAAAAGGCTTAATCTTGGAAGCAAAGTGCAGAGTGAAGTTGGGTTTGGTTCTTCTGAGAGTTAAGAGCATTGAAGCTTTGAGAAAACCTCGCTTGGTGTGATTTTCACTTCCAATTTGAAGTTTTAAGCTTGGTAGAATCAGCTAATAAGTAGCCTATGGCTATATATAGATAAATACATAGGAGCATTAAATCAAGGGAAAAATGCCAAAATTATACCCCTACTATCGAAAATTAATCAGGTTAGTGCCTCGTTTTAATTTACGGCTAAAATTATCCCTACCGTTAATAAAGTATGCAAAATTTTCCCTACCGTTACTAAAGTAGATAAATTTGTACCTAAATCTAACAGATTTGCGAAATAGCCAAAAAGTACCCCTACTATTGAAATTTATCCACGTTAATACGTAAAAGAAGATTCCTAAGAATGTAAATGGGGCAAGGATCAACTTAATTACACGGTTGTCCAGACCCCCACCGTGGGCACGGACTATTTACCCGTAAAATAGTATAGTTGAATTTATACGTAGTTTCTAGAAAAGTAAATTAATTCAATAAATAATAAGATAATTAAAGAAATATATAACGCTTAGCCTTGATAGGAAGACGAAATGACAGAAATAAAGATTCAGCTAATGAAGCCCCAAGGCGCAACAGTAAAAAGAACAATAATAAGGACAAAAAATAAGAGGATACAATTGTATAGAGCATTTATCAGATTGTAGTATTGGTTTGCTAGAATATTCATGTCCCCTGAAATGATAACTAAGCTCGCTATTTATAGCTACGTCGATGGAATGAGGTCCTAAGATTGTAACCTTCTTTAATGCAATTATGAGGGACATTGATGAAGATGTAACGATAACCATAAATGTCAAATTCCTTATAACGGGCAACGTACTTAATATTGTGAAATATTCTCCATTAAATTCTACCCGACGAAGAGTGTTTATTGCATATTTATGAGCATTATTCCTTCCGGTAATAAACGGGACAACTACCTTCGATTTTGGCCCATTCCCGATCTTAGAATCCGCGTGTCCCTCTTTTGGACGACCACATGGCATAACATATTTTATCCTATACAAGCATGTTCTTTGTAATTTTCCTATTTTTTCCTAGAGGAATACATAAAGAATTTTTACTCATTACACATTTTAAGTAGTATAGTTATGAAAAATTTGCTAGTTTAATTAAAATGGGTTGATCTCCATGTAGCTTGTTGCTTATGTTCAGATGGATTTGAGGAATTAGGATTTATAAAGTCTTCATCACTATCAGCTTGTTTGGATTGTTGTTACATTTCGTTTTATAATGTATTGTATTATATTGTATTGTTTGATGAATATAATCTTTAAATAGATTGTATCGTTTGTCGTCGTTTCATGAGGTCATGCACCAACAATATGAAGAATAAACATGCAAAATTATTATAAACAAAATAGGATATGGAGTAAAATTATTGTATAACAATGTAGGGTAAAGGATTATTTAATAATAAGGAAGAGCAACAAAATTATGTTACATAACGATGTATTTAATAATACGATATAATAAAATTTAAATAACAATCAAAACAAGCATTGTTACGATACGATACAATAGGTAATAACCATCCAAATAAGCTGTAAAAGAGGTAGAAGCCTTAATATATCCGGCAAAGCTATTGGCTTTTGTTTAAAGAGTGTATTTATGTTAAAAAAAAATACATTAAATATATACAAACAGTAAATTTGGAAAATTATTACTAATACTTGAAATTGTCATTCCAAAATACAAAACTTACAAAATTAAAATCTTGAGTCAACCTCTAACTGAAAGCATGCAAATATTTTCTCCAAAACAAACAGATGCAAAATTCCATGATCACATTCCATAGCGACATCTTGAATAGAAAACTCTAGTGCAAAAAAAAAAAAAAGATGACAACTTATTGAATAAGATATCTTTAATGGGTCGTATGTTCAGGTGTATAAGAATAATATTGAATAAGGTGTACTAGTAATGCAGGGATTAGTAATGCATAAGGTAGTAACGCAAGCATTTGTTACACATAGATTGTTTCTTATCCATTGTTTGGTATGGTGTGTTAAATATTAAAATGCATTGCATAATTTTTAAGAAAATTAGTTGTTTACAAAAATTTCCTCCATATTCTTTAGCTTTAAGTGACTTTAAGTAGGGTTGTGCACTAATCAGATCGGATGGGATTTCAAACATTTCAGATTCGGATTTCAAATTCTAAAAATGCTATCCGAATCCGATCCAGATTATATCAAATCGAATTTTAAAGTTTGGATCAGATCAGATTTCGGATCGTATTATTATGCCTCAAAGTTTCAAATAATAATTATATTTTCTTTGTAAAAGAGGCAATACATTAAGAAAAGATGCAATTATGAGAATACTATGGTGACAATATAGCTAAATCTAGTAATTTTAAGGGTAAAAACTTGGAGGAACATGTAAAGGAAATACTAACTATCCAAAACTAAAGTGTAGTGCCTAATAATTTCGGATTTCGGGTCGGATCGGATTAAAATATATCAATCTGAATCAGATCCGAAATCCAAATTTTAATAAATATAATTCAAAATTCGATCTAATTCGAAATTCAAAATTCAAAATTTAATGGATCGGTTCGGATTTAGGATATTCGATCCGAATGAACATCCCTAACTTTAAGAATACTTTTGTCATTAACAATGCTAATGCAAGCATTAATACTCTTGGTATTGCTAATACCATAGTTTGCTATGCATTAGTTATACATAGGATAATACCAAATAGGTAATACATGTGTTAGTTATACATAGGTTGAAAGTGTATCAAACAAGGTATGACTAATACACAAAGCTAATGCATGTATTATTTTCTCTAATACACCCTACCAAACGACCTCTAAAAGTGTCAACCTTCTCTGCTTCTGAATTCCATACACTTACGTCATTAGCTACAGAAATCATCAGAGGCGAAGCCAAGATTTAAAGCTAATTGGTTAGTTATGAAATTAAAAAATATAGCATTTGAGAATCAAACCGAAATTTATACCGTGACAGGATACTATTCTACCACTAGACCATTGATACATTTTTGTATGGTTTTAGACTATTGTTTATTTTATTTGTTCTTTAATTGTATCTTTCACGCGAAAATGACTCATTGACTTCGGTTGGTTTATTAAAAATATAAAATTACTAACCAAAATTGGCTGGTTTTCTAAAATGACCAGTTGATATAACCGACGGATTGCGGTCATTTTCTAAATTTTAATTTTAATTTATTTTATATGAAAAATCGACTAAAGTTGATCGGTTTCTTAAAAAATAAATTTCGCAGGACACCAAAATAGTTTCCCGCATTTTTGCACCAACAAAATTGATCGAAGTTGGTCGGTATCGTAAAAAAAAAATATTTTAAAATACCGACCAACTTTGGTCAGTTTTATCTGAATTTCTACAATAGTGATTGGGTTCGGCCGAACCCACATACGAAGCTCTAGCTCCGCCCCTGGAAATCATATGTGACAAACTTGTACTTTATCATATGACTCTTTAGACTGTTAACTGGTCATGAACTTGAATGGAATATAGATAAATTTTCATAAAGCACTATCTTTTTGGTAATTAGCTATCTATAGATACTATTTACTATATTACGGATTGTAGATACGTTTTATGTTATTATAAGATGTATTAATGTATTTAAGTTATTGTATTCATGATTACAATAGCAAAAATAGGCGTAAATCAGGGAAGTCCAACTAATTAGTTATTGTATTCGAGTGTATTCGACTGTATTCTAGGCGTGAAACATGAGAATATAACCGGATAGATTTTTGTATTAGAGTGTATTTGAGTGCATTCATGGCGTGGAACATGAGATTATAGCTGGACAGATTATCGTATTCGACTGTATTCACGGCGTGAAATAAGGGATTACATTATTTTTAAATGGAAAGTGAATCAATTAACATAATAGACTCCTAATATAACTTAACAAACTCAATTATAACACACAAATTTGTATTTCTATTTATAAAAAAGATTATCAACCAAAAAATACCCCAAAAATATAGCAATCTTCAAAGAAATTATATAATACATTTGAATACATAAATTAATTTTAAAAAAAACATATGAAAATAGATTCATGGAATATAGCCGACAGTAAATGCAATGAAATACATAGAATACAATGTGATACAATAAATATAATTAAAAAAAAAAGACAATGAAATACATCAAGATACATTGAAATATATTAGCAAAAAATTTAAGTTGCTCAGTCGGGGAAGGATGGAGTCGAGAAGTGAAATTAGCCAAAGGGTTTCTTAATCATCAACCCCATCTTCTAAATTCAGCGAATAACTTAACGGATCATAAATGAACTGATCAGTAGAGGAGGAGTGTTGTCTCTTGTGCCGGTTAGATCCAAAGCTGAAAATAGTAAAAACCTTGTCTTTTAAATTCCAGAGGTTATTGGGTTCCCAACTCAGCGCCGGATTCTCATCGGAGGATGACGACGGAGGCGGAGGAGAAGGGTGGCGGTGAGGAAAGCAAGAGTAGAAGCAAAAACAATTCTTCAAGTTTTGCTTCAAAGATGGAGCTGAATTGGGTGTAGAAAAAGGATGATTTTCGTCCATTGGAGTTTGAGATTTGGGAGTAAAAAATGAAGGAGAAATTAAGGGGTTTTACACAGTAGAGAAATAGAAAACGACGGATATTTTAATATATAAGAGAGAAAAACAATAGATGCGTATTTTATGACTTAAGAGTAGGAAGTAACTATAAATAGATATTTGGCTATTGATAATAGGTTATACAGTCGCCATTTATGTTGTAGATACCCATACTTTGTTGTTTTTGTTATGGAAATTGCCGATTAAATGCTTGAATTGATGCTATTTGGTTTCGCAGGGAATGCTAAATAGAGAAAGAATAAAATGAAGCATTTGGAGGCAAGAACGTACATAAATCACACACTTGAGAAGTACCCGAGTGCAAACAAGAAGTTAAAGGAGTTAAAAGCTGGAAACAATGTTTACAGGGATTTCTGTGGTTCAGCGCAGTTGGCCGTGATCCGTTCCGCGGTCCTTTATAGAGTGAGCTGCGGTTGACCGCGTTCGACGCCGCGGCCGCGGAAATGCTGGACACTTCAAGAACTTAATGGGCCAAAGTGTACATCGGGAAAAGTTTTGTAAACCCTTTATATAATGTAGGAAACTCACCCAAATCTAGTTTAGCCTTAATTTTGGAGTTTGTTGGCAAGAGAAACAAGTGTGAGAGATCACAAAAACACCATTACTTTTATTCTTCTTAATTTTCTTGCAATTTATGATTATGAATTCTTTAGCTATTAATTTATCCGTTATCATGAGTAGCTAAATATTTAATCTAAGGTTTTGATGGAACCCGTTGGGAATTACTTGGTTGTTTTATCAATGTAATTAGGTTTTGTTATTTAATCTCTAATTGTTCATATACGTTTTGATTGTGAAATAGTTGAAAGGGCCCTCAATTATCCGTTCCTATTTATTGTGTATCTTCATGAGAAAGAGTGCATATTTAGGTGATTAGATGAACAATATCACTCCTGGAGTATAGACGAGAGTCACAAGCGAGGGTTTAGGAGTTGGATTAGAGATAACAAAATCCCGGGTGCAATCTAAGTGAACTGTATTATGAAGTTAGCTAACGTAATTTGAGAGAGTGCGTTTAGTAGATTATTATTATTGCTTGAGAAAGAATTATGATAAATTGAGAGTTCATGATTGTTAGAGATAGATAAATATGAATTATAAGAGATATACAACCAAGGAAAAGACCAACGGGGGAAATCAATACCTTAGACCTTCTTTATATTATTTATACATTAAGCAAATTTACTTTTCAGTATTTATTATTTTCAGTATTAGATGTTAGATAATCAACAATTGTGAATCCGAAAGTTTGAGAAAACAAGTTGTGGGAATTGATTAAATCTAATTGTGGTAATTGGTGGGTTAGTTCTCTGTGGTTCGACTCTGGGCTACAATAGTCAGATTATATTTGCAACGTCCGCATAGTCTTTTGTGAGACTCACTTGAGCGTGACAAAATTTTGGCGTCGTTGTCGGGGAATTAACGATGTTATCAATTACAACTGAAAGAAACGCAAAGATTCCAATAGTGATCCATTTCTCTTTACCAATCTTTATATTGAAATTCTAACTGTTGAAATCTTGTTGAAAGCAGGTGTATGCCTAAAAAATTTTCGAGGACTGAAGAACTAATAGAAAGACTTTCAGACCCGAGAAAATATTCAGGGTATTGAACCGTGCCAACAAAGGACTTCAACAAACTCAATTAACAAATCAACTCGAATTTGAAAGGTGATGTTAATAAAGACAACAGAAACAATGGGAATGAGCAAGTGAACTTGAAAGTTAGGGGAGTGGCACCTCTTATGTCAGAAGCTGCACTTTATGACTGGGTATAGCCTACAGCTGACAATCTGGCCACTGCCATAGCTGTGCCTGCAATTCAAGCGGAGACATTCCAAATCACCAACAACATGCTACATCTGCTACAGAATAAAGGATTGTTCTCCGGGTCAAGCGTTGAAGGCCCACAACAACACTTGAAAAATTTCCTATCAATTTGCATGACCCAAAGGCAGCCAAACGTGACTCTTGAAGCTATCAAGTTTCTTCTATTTTCATTCTCAGTAACCGGGGCAGCTCAGACTTGGCTAAATTCCCTCCCGATCAACTTTATCACCACTTGGGAGGAATTATTCAAGCAGTTCTTAAACAAGTTCTAGCCACCTAACAAGACTGCACAACAAATTGATGATATACTGCAGTACCGGCATCATGCCACAGAGTCATTGCAGGAAACTTGGGAGAGATACAAAGGGATACTTGTCAAGTGTCCTCATCATGGTATTCCTGATCAGATGCTGGGCCAGCAATTTTATATGGGTCTAACTGACAACTTGAAGGCTAATGTAGACGCTTCAGCTGGAGGTGCATTCTTAAGCAAAACATTCACCAAGTGCAAGGTTCTATTAGATAAGATGTCACAAAATGCGGGGTGGATGACCAGAGGTGCAACATTGGCACCCATACTACATTCTATTCCATTGGATCCCAATAATACACACGAAGAAAATTGATGAGATGCGTACTAAACATGTGCACATTGTTGATACAACGAATGGAGGATTGTGTACTCCATGTATTAATCAGTCGTATGTTTGTTCGTGGAGCGGGGTAGGTGAAAACCAAGGGGTCCGAGAAGATATGAATTATGTCGACAACTATGGGGGCCAGAGACAAGGAGCACAATAGTGGAGACCGCAATAGAATCAGAAGTACATGCCTAATATGCAGCAGCCTGGGGGTATGCACCCTTAAAATCAATTAGTGCTCGTACCCTATCAAAGACCACAGGGTTATCCACAGCAGAATCAACAACAATTGGTTTATCAACCACCCCATCAACAGCATGACAATAACATGGTGGAAATTAGAGGTATGGTCCAACAACTTATTGGGACAAATAACAAAGTGCAGGAAAAATTGGCAGTCCATGATTTAGCTTTCAAAAAAATCAAAACACAGCTAGGTCAGCTGTCCATGGCATTGAATAACCGCCCTCCGGGAACTTTACCTGCAGACACCAACGTTAATCCCAAAAAGCGAAACCCAAATCAGCTAATGATAGTCAGTCTAAGGAATAATATAGATCTAGATCGAGAGCAGGAAATCGCACAAGCCATTAAGAATACTACACCAGCTACCCCATAGCTATTAGAGGAAGAACAGCCATCAGAACTTACTGACGTAGTAGTGGAATAGAGTCAGAAGGGTAAAGGTAAAGAAAAGGAGACTGATTAAGTGGCCGAACAGGTGGCACCTCTTGTGCCAGACACTCCTAGCAAAAATGAGCCAGTAAGTGGTGCCCAGTGGATGATCCATGCACCCTTTCCTCAGAGACTGATCAAGAAAAAGAAGGCAGATCAATACAAAAAGTTTATGGAAATGCTGCGCCAAATCCAGTTGAATATTCCATTGATAGATTCTTTGAGGGAGATGCCCGACTATGCTAAGATGATGAAAGATTTAATGTTAAATAAGTTTTATTTTTAGGATCTCTTCACCGTTACTCTGACACAAACCTGCAGTGCAGTGGTGGCAAAACCGATAGCTAAACGATGTCCGATCCAGGTAGCTTTACTATTCTCTATACCATAGGGAGTTATGCATTTGCAAAGGCATTATGTGATTTGGGGGCCATCATAAATTTGATGTCATTGTCCATATACACCAAATTGGGCATTGGCAGGGCCAGACCCACTTTGATGTTACTCCAGCTGGCTGATTGCACTGTGAAAAGGCCTACTGGAATTCTTGATGATGTGATGGTGCAAGTAGGGAAGTTCGTGTTCCCTGCAGACTTTGTGATTCTAGACTGTCAGGTGGATGAAGAGATTCCCCTTATTTTGGGGAGACCACTTTTAGCCACTGGGAGAGCACTTATAGACTACGAGACCATGGAGCTTAAAATGAGATTGAATGATGAAGAAGTCATATTCAACATTCAACAATTAATGAGGAGACCCAACGAATATGCAAATTACTCTCTAGTGGAAGCCGTTGATGTAACCCTGCAAGAGGATGATAGGGCCCTGACTGTGGGGGGTCCATTAGAGTTATGCTTGATGAACTTAGAAAAAATGAATGGAGAGGGGTTAGCTGAATGGGTAATGGCACTGGAAGGTCGGGTATTTTGGTCAAGGGAACCTCAGTTCGAGTCCCTCGAGCTGGAAAAAGGGTCACTCCCCCAGCCAAGCCGTCAATAGAGGAACTAGCCAAGCTGGAGCTAAAACCACTCCCCGATCATCTCAGGTATGCATTCTTAGGCCCTGAATCTACGTTACATGTTATTATTTCATCCTGTTTGCTAGATGTGTAGGTAGAGAAGCTCTTGAAGGTACTGAAGGAAAATAAAACTGCCATTAGTTGGACCATGGTAGATATAAAAGGTATCAGCCCAGCATTCTGCATGCATAAGATTCTCCTGGAGGAAGGGCATAGACACTCCAGGGAACACCAGCGAAGGCTGAACCCTAACATGACAAAATTTGTAAAGAAATAGGTGATTAAATGGTTAGATGCGGGAATTATTTTCCCCATCTCAGATAGTAATTGGGCCAGCCCTGTTCAGTGTGTCCCGAAAAAGGGAGGTATGACTGTTGTGAAAAACGACAATAATGAATTGATCGCAACTCGTACAGTCACAAGGTGGCGAATCTGCATGAATTACTAAAAATTGAATAACGCCACCTGCAAGGACCAATTCCCTCTACCCTTCATTGATCAAAAGTTGGACAGCCTGGCTGGTAGATCAGACTTTTGTTTCTTAGATTGATATTCGGGGTATAATCAGATTTTAATAGCCCCCGAAGATAGGGAGAAAACATACTTCACCTGTCCTTATGGCATCTTTGCTTTTCGAAGAACGCCCTTTGGGCTGTGTAATGCACCTGCAAATTTTCAAAGATGTATGTTAGCCATTTTTACGGATATGGTGGAGGACATTATGGAAGTCTTTATGGATGATTTATTCATGGTGGGAGATTCATTCGAAGACTATCTTCACAACTTAAGCAGAGTGCTCAAAAGATGTGTGGAGACAAACCTGGTACTAAACTGGGAGAAGTGCCATTTTATGGTACGTGAGGGAATAGTCTTGGGACATTGAGTGTCCAGTAAAAGTATTAAGATCGACCATGCTAAGGTTGACGTGATTGAAAAGTTACCATCGCCCACTTCAGTTAAGGTGGTGAGAAGTTTCCTTGGTAACGCCAGATTCTAGCGGCGTTTCATAAATGATTTTTCCAAAATTGCTAACCCGTTATGCAAACTCCTTGAAAAGGATCACCCTTTGTGTTTTCTAATGATTGCAGGGTGGCACTTGCAGAGTTGAAGAAAAGATTGGTGACTTCACCCATCAGTGTTGCATCCAAGTGGGAGCAACCGTTTGAGCTCATGTGTGATGCTAGCGACTATGCTATAGGAGCAGTCTTGGGGCAGCAAAAAGACAAGTTGATGCACCTGATTTATTATGCAAGTAGAATGCTAAGAGGTGCTCAGCTCAACTACACAGTGATGGAGAAGGAGATGCTGGCAGTTGTGTTTACTTTTGACAAATTTCGATCATATCTAATTGGTTCCAAGGTAATTGTATACATTGACCATGCAGCTCTCAGGTACCTCATTGCGAAAAAGAAGTCTAAGTCGCGCCTAATTCGTTGGGTGCTGGTGTTGCAATAATTCGACCTCAAAATCCGTGATCGTAAGGGCACAGAAAATCAAGTTGATGACCATCTGTCACGACTTGAAGGAGCTGAAAATTAGTCGAGGTTGAAGAAATTTTGGAAACTTTTCCCGATAAGCAGTTGCTCGCTGCCAGTCTTGAGGCTGCACCATGTTATGCAGATTTTGCTAACTATCTTCTTGTGGTATAATTCCTGATGACCTTTCTTCTATCCAAAAGAAAAATATTTTCCGTGATAGCCGCATGTATTATTGCGATGAACCTTATTTGTTTCGAATTTGTGTTGATAACATTTCCAAAGGTGCTTCCCCGAGATAGAACAGTCTTCAATTTTGTAGGCATGTCACGCTTCAGCATATGGAGGATATTTTAGAGAGGTCAGAACTGCTGTGGAAATGCTGGAGGCCGGATTTTTCTGGCCAACTGTGTTTAGAGATGAGATGCCAATTTACACCTCTGGGTAAAGGGCTGCAATGAATGCCAAAGGACGAGAAATATTTCCCGTCACCATGAGATGCCAATGAAACCAATTAAGGAAGTAGAGGTGTTTGACATATGGGGGATAGACTTCATGGATACCTTTGTCAGCTCATTCGGTAATAAGTACATACTAATGGAGGCAGATTATGTGTGCAAATGGGCGGAAGCTGCAGCTCTACCCACCAATGATGCACGAGTAGTAGTCGGATTCTTGAAGAAGCACGTATTTACCTGGTTTGGGGTACCAAGGGCGATCATCAGCGACGGAGGCACTCACTTCTGCAATAGAGCCTTCGAGACATTGCTGGCTAAATATGATGTTCACCACAAAATAGCAACTCCTTACCATCTGCAAACCAGCGGGCAAGTTGAAGTATCCAACAGAGAGATTAAAACTGTGTTAACAAAGACTGTGAATGCAACACAAACGGATTGGGAAAAGAAGCTGGACGATGCACTCTGGGCATATAGAACTGCCTTCAAAATGCCAGTAGGTATGTCACCATACAAGTTGGTGTTTGGGAAGTATTGTCATTTACCTATGGAGCTAGAACACCGTGCTTGGTAGGCATTGAAACAATTGAACATTGATCCCGAAGCGACTGGACAAAATCGACTAACGGAACTGCATGAGTTAGAGGAATTTTGCTATCACGCCTTTGAAAGCACGAGGCTTTACATGCATGATAAGCACATCATGGATAGAGACTTCCAACCTAGTTATATTGTGTTATTGTACAACTCAAGACTAAGATTGTTTCTGGGTAAATTAAAATCCCGATGGTCGAGGCCATTCAGAGTAGTGCAAATGTTTGATAGTGGAATGGTGGAGATTGAATCAACTGATGGGACAAATAAATTCTCCGTTGGACAAATACTGGAACACTACCTTGGATCAGCTGATGAAAAAGGGGATACAATTGTGTCACATTTCAAAGAACCTCAATACGAAAACAAGGAGTAGGAACTCCACTATTTGCGTCATGCCGCGATGTTAAATCAGGCTGCGTGGGAGGCAACCCACGAAATTATTGTAATGTAACAGGTAACTCTTGTATCGTTAGCTAAAAAAAGGGTGGGTTTCTTCGCGACCACTGCCGCGACCGCAGTCATACCTGGGCAAACAAGCCAAAAATCTCCGCGACCGCGGCTGACCACCGGAAGGTTCTGTAAAGAACCGTGGCGGACCGCGATCAACCCTGAATAGGTAAGTTAATTTTTTATTTTTTTTATTTTTCGTTTCACCCCTTTCCCATCTTAATTAAAACTTCCTCCCACATAAAATAAACCTCTCAAAACCGTTCTACTCCCTCCAGCACTCACGATTCCCCTCCCTCCCAACCCACAAATTTTTCCTTTCCTCTCAATCCACTAAAAACCCTAACCCCCCTCTTCCTCATCTTCCTCCTTCACAAGTTTTTTCTTTTCTTCCCCACTAGGTTTGATTCTATCTTCCTTCTCTTTTTCTTTCTCTTGTTGTTGTATTGTATACTTTTGTATATTATTTTTCGGTTATATAATAATAATTGTTAGTTGGTATTCTTGTAGTACAGTAGTAGTTTGTTGTTATTTGAACATATGATTGGTAAATGGGTTGTGTGGTCAATGATTCATATGGTATAAATTACGGGGTGATGTTGTTGAATAAGTGTGAGGTGTGTGGATGTGTTTATAATTGATTTGGGGAGGTTGTTCTTGATTCCATGGGCTAAAAGGTGCTTAAAATAGGTTTGCCCATAATGTGTTTGGCAAATTGCATCAATGAAGGAGTTATAAGGAGATGTGTGACTTGGTTGGGGTGAAGTCTGAGTAACCTCCATAGTCACCATTTTAGGATCATACTAATAGACGTTTATCGATTTTGTAGGCATAATGAGTTCATTACTTAAGCGCCAGAATAATGGGGCCTCGGTTAGGGGCGCTGGCTCTTCGTCACGGGCAAGGGACCAATCGAGTACAACTGATTTTGATAGTTATAGATTTGTCTCCAAAGCAGCGGAAACGCAATATACTCAGAAGTTGTCAAAGAAATTGCAACATGAAGTCCACATTGACAGGTTTGTTCTGAAGCAGAATTGCCCGGATATGTTTAATGAGCTGCAAAGATGTCATCTTGGCATCTTCTTTAACACCCCAGAAGAATCTAATGTTGAACTTGTACGGGAATTTTATGCTAACCTCCCAGAACATGACAATGTGATGGTGACAGTTCGGAATACTAGAGTCGATGCTACTCCTGAGACCATTCGTCGGGCTTGCCACAACCCAGCCTTCACAGGTGTGGATTATTACCTCCGCAAAAGTCGTCCACCAGTTGATTAGGATAGAATCTTGGGAGTCATCGCTATTCCAGGAAAACAAGCAATGTGGATTGTCAAACCAACAACACTACACTATCAGTCACTCTCTTGGTTAGCTAAGTGTTGGCTCACCGTCATCAACACTCGGTTGTTGCCTTCCAGCAATACAACCCATATCAATGGGCCACGGGCGGCCATGGTTTATTGCTTTATGACCCATCATGGGTTTGATGTTACGCGGGTGTTATCTGAGGAAATGTTCATTAGATCAGCGGAAGTGGGAAAAAGGCACTATTTTCCATCACTTGTCACCTGTCTCTGTCACATGGCCAAGGTCCCTAGAACACTCAAACTGACAGCAAATTACCTTTGAAAACACCATTTCAAGCAGGTAAGATTATCCAAGAAGCACGTGTGCCTGTATATGATTTTGAAGACTCATCTGAGGAGTCTGAGTTAGAAAATGATCATGATGATGCTGATGCTATGGAGGTCACCGCTCCTCCTCGTGGGAGTGATGTAGGGCCCTCCCATCCACGCCGTAGCACTCACTTGGATGATCTGGAGTGCCAAATGACGAGACTACAGACATCCATCACCAACCTGAGCACTCGTGTGGATGCTATAACGGATAGACATGTGAAATTTGAGAAAAAACTTATGGGTCGGCTGAGAGCATTGGGTCGCGCCTATAACGTGAGCCTTGATACTGTGTCTGATCAGGAGTGATGCCTCAGGGAAGTTTCTTTACCTCACTGTTTATTATATTGTTAAGCCATGGGGACATGTCTTCTTCCTAAGTGCGGGGTGGGGGAATTTCATTATATGTATGTGTACTTGTACTATGTTTTAGTGTGTAGATATCTAGAATTGGGGTAGTTATGATTTTAAAATATATATATATTTTAGATACGACTTGTCCCGATGACGGATCTATGTCGACGTGGTTCTTGAGGGGCTAAGTCGAGAGAAAAAAATAAAATAAATACCAAACACTAAAAAGATTTTGCTTTTAGGTAGTGTAGTAATTCCTCCTTGATTTTTCTTTAGGTCACGGTTCTTTTCCAAGGGTTTTTGCTTGAACTAGGTTTAGGTAGATTTTTTTATGATTAATGAGCAAATTGCTGAAATGTGCAACCTTTAGCGTGCTTACACCGGAACACGATAGATGCTAGAGTGTAGTGCTTAGCTTCAAAGTGAATCTTGTTGAGTGCCTTAAAAATTGTATATTTGTGATTAACTTGAACACT
Organism: Nicotiana noctiflora; assembly: GCA_032618575.1. Classification (NCBI taxonomy): domain Eukaryota; kingdom Viridiplantae; phylum Streptophyta; class Magnoliopsida; order Solanales; family Solanaceae; genus Nicotiana; species Nicotiana noctiflora. The sequence continues at coordinate 545 of JASVEL010006839.1, read as the reverse complement.
TGAAAGATAGTATCTTGATAAACCAATCTAAAGTGAGTCATATGCCAAGTGTGTGTGAGTATTGTTTGTGTTCCATGTTGTACAATTGATGCCTAAAACTTGCCATGTGTGTTTGCAAAGTGAAATAGTAACTTCATTTGGTTTTGTAAGTGATATTGGCAATTCTTTGTTGAGCCATAAATATTCCTTTACCTACCTGAATATATTATATCTTTGTGAACCACGTTAAGCCTATAAACATGTTCTTTGGCAACCACAATGTGAATCTTAACCGACTGTTTGAATAGCTTGCTTTTTGAACAAGATTTTTTTTCTGCTTCCTAAGCACTTAAAGGTTATTGAGAGTATGTAAAAGTAAAGTGTGGGGTGGTAGTTTGGTTTACAAAGTGGAACCATGGAAATTGTAAAAGGTGCGAATGCGACGCATATAAAGAGAAGCACCACAGAAAAAAATAGTAATAAATAAGTGGTAGCTAGTTAAAGTGAACCTAAAAGTACGGGGATGTCTGAATATGGTGGAATGTTGACTTACAAAATAACGAGCT